>JAULBR010090692.1:0-12388 GCA_032355825.1 Melanodrymia aurantiaca
CTCACTCACTCACTCACTCACTCACTCACTCACTCACTCACTCACTCACTCACTCACTCACTCACTCACTCACTCACACACTCACACACTCACTCACTCACTCACTCACTCACTCTCACACACACACACACACACACACGCACACACACACAAAGAACACCTTTTTTTAAATGCTGTTTACTAGTGTTTTCTTCAGTATTTTAAATGGTTTTATTGTGTAGCAAGTCTCTGGATCCAATGGGGGTATTTCTGTAGATTTTTATGGTTCATATCATTCAAGAAGATTCTGGTTTATACAATGGTCGTTTTAAGTTTATTTAGAAAATATTAACTTAACAAAAACCATTTTTTACTAAATGTTCGTAACAGCCATTTATTCTGTGCAATGAAAACAACATTAAACCAAGATAATTTAACATGTTGCTCTCGAATAACCTATAAAATTCCCAGATGGCTTGTAATCCTGAAATATCCGCTGTTTGGTAATGGGATATTATGACAATAACAAAGTTCAGCACTGTTGTACTACCTGGAGAGTATTTGTTGATGCTTTATTATCCAATCAAATGTCTTAAATTTCCGACTCATCAATCAATGCAGTAGAAGAGTTTAAATCGGCTGATTGATGTTGCAGCGAGATAAAAAGAGGATGGGTAGTGAATCCCGAGTGACTGATATTTGCTCGATCGCGTGTTAACTAAAACTTTTACGATGGTATGTCTACACTGATCTCCCCCGCATACATGTGTATTAAAAGTTTTAAAAAGTCTTAATTTAAAATTGAAGTAAAATTACTGTGTTAACTGAAAAAATTGCAAATTAATTTGTCATACAATCTGGAAAATAGAAACGTATCTTTTGAAAGTTCCTATTTTACTTTTGAAAATTGTGTCCTTTTTGTGTTCTAATCATTGTAAGAAGTTCAGTTATTGTGTACTTGTTGTATAGAGTCAAACATGCTTGAGAGTCCACCTCTATTAGACACCTGTCTTAAGCAGCCATCTCAATATTCTCCGAAATCAATTAATTTAGTACTAACTGACCTGTATTAAGCGGCCACCTGTCTTAAGGGGCCATCTTAATAGTGTCCGATTATCTAATTTAGTACAAATTGACTTGTATTAAGCAACTACCTGTCTTAAGAGACCATATTAAGTCTCAGATTATCTAATTTAATACAATTGACCTGTATTAAGCAACCACCTGTCTTAAGGAACTATATTCAAAATCTCCAAAATCATCTAATTTAGTATAATATTACCTGTGTTAACCAACCACCTGTCTTAGGTCACTTTTTGTTAATTAGAACCCTTAGGTGGCTGTTTAAAACCGGTTTCACTTTATTTATTAATATCTTCCGCATTAGTTTTCCTATGGATTATTTAATGAAGGCTTGCACCTCTGAATACAACACTGTCACGTACTGCGACTGATCTCAGTGATCTGTGCTTCCTGATTGACTATGAATCATTGTTATTGGCGACTCCATTGATCTGTGTCCTACCACACAAAAACACGCTCGGTGACAGAAATAGTGGCCGCCATTGATTGGCTTAGCAATAAAATGTCGAAATTACAACATCGCCAGATAATGGTCTGCGATTGGCTCACTGGAAGAAAACATGTTTTTGCTTATAAGCGGCAAACGAAGGTTTAAATAACCGCATGGCAGTGTTCATTCATTCATTCACACAAGTTAACTACCGCCACTGCAAGGGGAAGGAAGCTACCAGACTCTTGTATTGACTTCCAAGTTGGGCTGTGTTTAAGAGTGTGTGTGGTGGTTTTCAGTATTATTGGTGTGGCTTGCAGCACACAGGAAATACACATAAGTGTTTGATGTAACAAGGCAGAAGTGAACACTTTACAGTTACAATCAGGAAAAACAGGCGTCTCAGTCAGACAATACTACTATTGTTTACTATTCTCGATTGGGCGATTAATAGTGGATATTTTACGCTGGGACAATAAGTCTACATTTGATTATAGTTCACTATTGTGGATTGGAAATTAATAGTGGATTTTTTACATTCGGACAATACGTTTACATTTGATTATAGTTTACTATTCTGAATTGACAATTTATAGTGGAGGATATTTTCCACTGGGGCAATACGTGTACATTTGATAACAGTTTACAATTCTGGATTTGAAAACGGCCAGTAAAGAGTGAATACTTTACACTGAGAGTGAGACAATAAGTACATTTGATAACAGTTTGGTCTTACACAGTCTATAACTGAGTGTTCACACGAACTGGTGGAACTGATGGGCGTGTATCAGTAACTGCACGTTTAGACAGCTGTGTTTTTACTTCCTGTCAGGATCACGAAACTGTTTAAGACAACCTTTCAGTGATACTGCATTGGAGGTGGTTAGAGGTGGGATCACAGACACACAGGTCAGAGCTTATCTCATCTCAAACGCATCTCAAAGGAAGGGAACTACTGAAACTATACAGATTACGAGCTTCCAAGAGAAGATAGATAGAAAACTCTGCGAATCGCACCAAGTTAACTTTGTACAAGTGTAGGGAGTGGTTTGTTCCCAGAC
Source organism: Melanodrymia aurantiaca (assembly GCA_032355825.1). NCBI lineage: Eukaryota > Metazoa > Mollusca > Gastropoda > Neomphalida > Peltospiridae > Melanodrymia > Melanodrymia aurantiaca. Next base: position 2,554 of record JAULBR010090692.1, read on the forward strand.
GACAGATCTGTCACATTTTACAGCTAACACAAGACAACATTAACTTTGATTTGGAAGTGATAATCATCGAACATTAATTCAAATGATGGTGCGTATGTGAGTGATAACATGTGTAAATTGAATGTTAGACTACATGTGTAATGAAATTATATGAAGTAACACTCTAATCTATACAGATTCAGTTTATTCTGTACAAATATTCAGTCAACATGATGGTGCGTATGTGAGTGATGACATGTTATGTGAATAGAATGTTACACGACATGTAAATGAAATTGTATGAAGTAACACTAATATATACAGATTCAGTTTATTTCTGATTGGATTTTGCATGATTTCTGAAACTTTAAAATTAGTTATGCTCAAAACCATAGTTTTGTACATAACCGGTTCTGGTTGCCATGATATTATCTGTGGAAAAAAAGTTTGTTCATTCAATGCATGAAACCATTATCTTCTCTGTTCACTGGCAATTGTCATCTTATTAAGCATTATTATTAAATGGTTCTTTAACAACACCCCAGCATGAAAAAAACAACATTGGCTATTGGGTGTGAATATATGGTATAAATGAATAAAAATCAGTGTATAGAACTGATATATAAATCATACATGGTTTTTATTAAGCAATAAACTTATGTTTTATCCTTTTCTGTTACAGGGCGTTCATTTAGACGAACCATCGTCACCTCTTCCCCAGCAGTGGTCGACCTCCGATCTGGACGACTTCGTGCAGGCACTGACGAACCCCAAACACCACATCTCAAACATCACCAACCAATCGTCATCATCATCACACCACATCTCAAACATCACCAACCAATCATCATCATCATCACACCAAAAATGCAATTCGGACTTGGAAGATCAGTTCCGCGATAAGTGTAATGTTCACACGTACGTTTCCTCCACCTCCTCATCCTCCTCTCTTCACGAACGCTCAAAAGACGCTCAACACGGTTCACACTCCAAATTCAGCTTTCACAAATATTACACTACGAAGCGAGACAGCGATGACATCGACCGCAGCAGCAGCAGCGTGGAGCTGTTGTCGTTCTCGTCGCAGGTGGACGACGACGGGATATGCGACGTGTCGGAAACGTTCACCATCAAAACAATCTCCTCCGATCACGACGACCTGCACGTCACGTTTACCTGCGACTCTACTCCCGAGGGGTCCGATTCGGAGCCTTCTTCCCCGAAACCGTTACAAGACGTTCAGACGTCGTCGTATAAAAAAGACACTAAGAGACGACGTTTTCGTAAGATGTTGTCGCGGCCTCTGCGGAGGAGTCACAGTGCCGGGTGTGCTAAAGATGTTCAAGCGCACGCCTTGTTCATGGAGCAGCAGATGATAGAGAAAGAGGAATCGGTGAGTTATACATTTTATGTGTTATTTTTTCATGATTGTTATAATTATTCTCAATTCAGTTCTCTGAGAGTCTGATACTGGTTCATCAAAGTTCATGGTGTGTACTATCCTGTCTGTAGGAAAGGGATTTTAAGTGTTATTTTCATGATTGTTATCTGATTGGACTGTTCTTGCAACCGGGTATTTGCAAGAAACTCCGAAAATTAATCAAATAAAAAAGTCCTACACTGTCCCAAATCAACAAACGACATACACATGCTAAAACAATTTCAACATCAAGTGCACAAAATTCTTAAATTAATATTTCTAATGCTGTATTAAAAATCGGTTTTGGTTTTCCAATGACGTAATCAGTTGGTTCGATTTCACAATTTACGTCATCAGCTGGCCACAATCGATCCTTTCTTAATGCAAAAGAAGTTTATATGGATAAATTTTGAAAAAAGAAGAATTAGAATAGAGATAACCATACTGCATTTTCCAATTTGGAGACAGATATAATTGGATTTAATATTGCAAATTTGCAATGATAAAACCACCGATACACATCACCAAATCAGAAAACATAGTACGATAATCATCTAACTGATGCATTTTCAAATTACTTTCTTAAAAAAAAAGGAGTGCCTGTAAAATTCATTTTCAAATATGAGTCAGTGGAACAGATCTGTCTATTTTGGTCACCAGTAGTACAAATTGGATGACGGCCGTAGAAGCAGACGTGCTTTATCTGAAGGTGAAATGCAATGATGCTTGCATCAGTTATCTATTTTTATGGAAGACATCATAAAACTGCACTGCTAAGCCCTGCGTGCTGAACACTGGTTGCAGGCGAAATGCCTCTTTGATGTCAGCTATTGATTAGTGTTGGTGCATAACGATGCTATGATCACTGTGGGAAGCCTGTCGTCATTCACATGACTCTGGTGGGACAAAAATATGCCTATAATTGGATTGATCAGTGAATACTTTTAACACGTTAGTTCAGATGTATGCAAGTGACATCCTCTCTGGCGTACACAGACGTCACAAATGATCTTCCTTGGGGTGGTTTTCTCCATCATTATAGGATTGTTTGCGAGCGTAAAATGCGTGTAACGACTCGCCAATATATAATGACATGATTTCGTGTGTCGGGATTATCAATGGATTTGTCGCAGTCAGCAAATGTCGCTTAAATATAATTGGTAATTTATTTATTTTTTAATATTAATTTTACGTTAATTTGATAGTCAGAGAAGAAACATGAATTATTATTTTTTGGTTTCTAGCTATTTTTTAATATTAAATACAGACCCGTAGTCAGGTTTCTGTACTTGTGGATTGTTTTTAAAGAAAAAGTTGACTTTAAATAGCAAAATTAAATAAAAATTTTTTAGAAGTGTGGGCCTAATAATAAGTGCTTATTGAAAAAACAATTTAATCTTCAGACATCCCCGACTGCTGGCATCAAATAGCATTAGTTTAGCATCAAATAGCATTAATGTAGCATCAAACTAGTCTAGATAAATACTTTAAAAAGATATAATATATGACTGTACTTTTGTGTTACATCATCATGGTTTAGCATTGTTCTATAAAGAATTGTATTGTTTCAGATGGAGATTCGGAGAGAGCAGTTGAGTAGTTGTGATTCCAATGACTCTGAAAACCCACCACACAAGGCCAGACCAATCCACAAAACCTCATCTGCAGATGCTGCAATGATGGCCACTGTGACCGAAGACTTGCCTGTTTTTAGCTTACACTCCAAACCCAAACGCAGTCTGTAAGTACATCTATTGGTGTATGTGGTAGTTTGTACAAACTTGCATCTGTTTAATACAGCACTCTGCCCTAACTGGAATCTGTCTAATCAAGGGAACTGTCTAATGCAGCACTCTTTCTAATACTATGTATCACATTGACTTTGAACCAAATGCTTAACAGTAAACATCATAAACACAGTTAAACTGGCATTCTTTTTTAAGAATAACTGGTTTGGCCAAGCGGTTATGGTGTTTGACTTTCAAGTGGCATATGAATCGGTGCAGTACTTTCGAATCTCACTTGTGCACCTTTTTAAAGCAGTTCCTTTATCAAACTATCTAATTCTCAATCCCAGTTTGATGACAAACATTCTGCCTATAGCATGACCTTAGAAATCAAACCTGCTTGAGCGGCCACCTGTATTAAGCAACCATCTGTTTTAAAGGTCACTATAATATTCTCCCAAATAATCAATTATTGTGCATAATGACCTGTATTAAGCAGCCACCTGTCTTAAGAGGCCAATTTTTGCTATTCTCTTAGGTGGCCACTTAAGACAGGTTTCACTGTAATTAGCTACAGATTTTGAATGACGTATTCATATGATGTACAAAATGCAATTTTTACGTACTATACCGGTAGTGACGTTTTGACAATTGTGTTGATGTTGGTGTGTGCTTGTTTCAGAGCGAGGAATATGAAGAGAAAGCTGCAGGCGTTACGCCGGAGACACACGGACACGTCGCTCAGTGCTACGTTGAAAGGCGAGAACGGGAAAGTAACGCACATAAACCTCGACGAAGTCCATCAGTGGAGCCAGTCGTTTGAACACTTGCTTATCAATAAAGGTAGGACTGATAAGTTAGTTATTATTACCTGATATGCAAACTGTTTGTTATGCCTGTCACAGAAAAAGAGGAATCATCTGAGCAAAAAAAAAGAGGAGTGGGGCGTAGCTCAGCTCAGTAGCATCCACCTGAGGTTCGATAGGTTGATGGATCGATCCTTCTCAGTGGAACTGTTTGAGTTATGTGCCATTCCAATCAATGGTCCATGACTGGTCCATCAAAGGCCGTGGTGTGTACTATCCTGTCTGTGGGAAAGTGCTCATAAAAGATCTGTTCCTGTTATTCAAGGAAGAGTAGCCTATATTGGAGTAAAAGTGCAATGTTATAATATTCTCACATCCACTTTTGTAGTATTTGTCAATATTTAAATGATTTCTTTTTGTTTTCAGTTGGCTTGGAACTTTTCCGAGAATTCCTGAGATCTGAATTCAGTGATGAGAATCTGGAATTCTGGATAGAATGCGAAAATTTCAAAACAACGAAAATCAGCAAAATTAGCTCAGCTGCGCACAAAATCTACACAGACTTTGTTGCAGTGCAGGCACCAAAAGAGGTGTGTATGATGTGATATATAAATACTCTTATCATAATTATCATTGCCATGGTCCTGGGGAGCCAAGTTTTACATAGCACATGTACAAACTTTTTCATTATGTCGTGCCCAATGCCTTCTGTGCCACATGAACATGGATTGCCACTCATATAATTGTCTCTCCTTGTTAATCATCTGCCCCAGCATATCTATGGCCCAGCCATCATTTCTGTTCCCGAACAGGTGTTCAGTTTAGCACAATCTAATAGTCATCATTTCCTTCTAACCTTATCACATGCCGATAAACTTTCCCACAGACAGGATAGCACATATCTTGGCATTTCATGAACTAGTCATGGATCACTAGTTGCAATGGAAAATGGTCCAAATGATGATTGCTTGAACCTCAGGCAGACGCTGTGTTACTGACACTCCAGATTAAACCATAATTCATTAATATATTTTATGTAACATTGTAATTGTGGAATGCATGACTTTTGATAAGTTAATAAGGCATTAATGTGCTATTTAATATAAACTAAATTATGTTTTAAATTCATGGTACTCTTATAAATTATTTCATTTGTGTATTTTATTTACCAAATGATGTAAACTTGTGGCATACATGACTTTTGACAAGTTAATAAGGCTTTAGTGTGCTCTTTAAGATAAATTCAATTATGTTTTCAATTCTTGGTAGTCTTATCATTTACTTCATCTGTGTATTTATTTTTACAAAATTTGTTTTGCAGGTAAACCTAGACTCTAAAACCCGCGTGAAGACGTTAGGAAATCTCAACTCTCCAACGAGGGCAGCGTTTGATGAAGCTCAGAAACGTGTTCAGATGCTCATGGAAAAAGACTCTTATCCTCGATTCCTAGAATCAGACATTTACCTGCAGTTGCTAAGCAACAAGTCATGAAAGTGCCGTATCGTAATCATGACAGTATGAGGTACATCAAGTATTACATTTTCACACATTTCATCGAGAACTATTTGGAGTAGCACAGAGATTGCAAAGACAACATTTGTGTTATTTTATGTCACATATCAGTCATTTTAAATGATGTTCAAGTGTTCAATAAGATACATACTTACCAGAATTTTTTCAAAGCTAATCTTTCGTAGCTTTTTGGCAGCAAATTGTTAACATCTGTCAATGAAAGAAGAAAAAGTAAAGAAATGTTCTATGAATGTTCAGAAAACACAAGTTAACTCTTCATCTGTCGGCTGGGTTTAAAAATAATCTGTTTTTGAAGGGTATGATGGGTTGGGATTATGTTTAATCCAATTTTAGATTTGTTTTATTAGTTAACCCTTTGAACACTGGATCCGTGAAAATAATAATATCCAAAGTGAATTAGCTGGTAATTTAGTAAATAAAGCATTCTAATTGGTTAAAAATGAAAAATGAATCATGAAAGACTAATTCCTGAAACAAATGTAATAGGATTTTGAGTTATATTAATAAAAAATGTTGAAAGGTTCCAGGATTTTTTATTCAAAGGGTTAATTTTAATACACGTAATTTGGAATAATTATTTTTAAGAAATTTTTTCAAATTTAGTGTTTGATCAAATTAATCTGAAATGACAAATTAAAGCCTGGTTCAGATGTGATATTTGTGTTTTTTGAAGTCTGTTGGATCGTGCTGTCATGGAGTGAAAAGCTTAAAACATTCCGCATCTAATTAATTACGTCTGCTCTTCATATCAAATACCGTGCAAGGACAAACCAGATCAGACTGGATCTACTGTTTTTTGCAAAATTAAATAAAATTTGGTTTATGGTGCTACATGTTTCCAAAACCAAAACGTGAACCCCCTTCCCCCTTTTTGTAAGCTTTACCCTCCATTCTGCTTGTGTGAACATATTTTAGAACAACACATTTACTATTTGAATACCCGGTACAGATTTTTTCACCCCGTCAATGAAGTACATGTATATTTATAGATTGTTAAAAATATTTTGTATGTAAAATGCTCTTTTTATAATTAAAATTTACTATAAACAGTTTTGCCCCTTTTTATTATATACATAATTATGAGATTATTAATTGAGACAGTTACAAATACTTTATTTCTTTTCGATATGTTTTAAAAACTATCTGTAGTGGGTATCTCACCGCAGTTTTGCCTTGCGGAGCACCCACTCTGGGTTAGAGCTGGTACTGTGATTAAAAATACCATATGCCACGAATGGGATTCGAACCCATTGACTGATCGGTTTCTTCAACTGCATTTGAAAGCTCTTTGCACTAATATTAGATTGCATCTGCTCCTGAGGATGTCAATAGTCAATTGACTAAATGTTGAGCTTTGTTACCTTGTGGTACAGACTAAGAATATTTGTTCATCAGGCCCCATGCTTATAAACAATTTGAAATCTAGACTTTAGACTTTAACTGGAAATCCAGACTTTACTAAAGACAAATGTGTCTTTATTAAAGTCTGGATTTCCAGTTAAAGTCTAAAGTCTAGACTTTAAATTGCTTATAAGCACGGGGCCTGTTATGCATTTGTCATTTGCATATTAATTTTGTCCTGGTTTTTTTTTATATACCTTTTAAACACCATTCGTTCTATTTTGTTTACCATGCAACTTGACGCAAGATATATAATATATTGTGGTAAGAAATACCAAAAATGTGTTTAAAACATGTTATTTATACATAAATTAATCCAATAACAGAAATATGTTGTTAACGTTAATACTGGAAATTTCATAAGAATGGAAGGATTTTGTTTATGTTTAGTGTGTTTGAAATTCATTACATTGTAAATAGTTCACTGATCTCCACTATGGTGTATATGGTGATACATACATTTACTTAGTTGTTTGTGATACCATACATTGTACAGTGAAGAAGCAATTTGCATCGTGAATACACAGCTGTTATCTGTACAATTCTTGAATAAAAACAGCTATATAGAAGCCATAGTTCTTGAACAAACCGCTCTGATAACCACAGTTCATGAACAAGTAGCTCTTAAGGCTGCAGTTCATAAACAAACAGTTCTGATAACCACAGTTCATGAACACACAGCTCTGATAACTGCAGTTCATGAACACACAGTTCTGATAACCACAGTTTATGAACACACAGCTCTGATAACTGCAGTTCATGAACACACAGTTCTGATAACCACAGTTTATGAACACACAGGTCTGATAACTGCAGTTCATGAACACACATTTCTGATAACCACAGTTCATGAACACACAGTTCTGATAACCACAGTTCATGAACAAACAGTTCTGATAACCACAGTTCATGAACAAACAGTTCTGATAACCACAGTTCATGAAGAAACAGACTTGATCGTCAATGTTCATGACAAACATCTGATACCCACAGTTCATTAATAAATGGCTATTATAGTCACAATTCATAAACAAACAGATCTGTATCTCACACTTCGTGAACAAATTGCTGTAGTAGAATCCACAGTTCATGATTAAACAGATTTGATAGCCAGTCATGAACAAATGTCTGTAACAAGCGTTCATGAGCATAAAGTGCAGTATTTTCAATTATTGAGCAGACAGATTTTAATAATAATCTGAATTTGTTTTAATACTCTAGTAACCAAGGAGATTTTATTTTGAGTATTCTGTACTCATCTTGTTACCCTTGTTATAGATTATACCAGTGATAATTAATATTGAGTATTCTTTATTCAAGTGATGGCCTTGTTAGAAATCCTGTACAAAGGATATTTTATTTATAATATTCTTTGCTCATCTCATGTCCCTTGTTAGAAATCCTGTACAAAGGATATTTTATTTTGAATATTCTTTGCTCATCTCATGTCCCTTGTTAGAACTCCTGTACAAAGGATATTTTATTTTGATTTTCTCATCTCATGGTCCTTGTTACAGATCCTATATCAAGGATATTTTATTTTCAGTATTTTTTAATCATGCCCCTTGTTACAAATCCTGTACAGTAACAAAGGATATTTTATTTTCAGTATTTTTTACTTTACTCATCTCATGGTCCTTGTTACAGATCCTGTACAAAGGATATTTTATTTTGATTTACTCATCTCATGTCCCTTGTTATAGATCCTATACTAAGGATATTCTATTTTTAGTATTCTTTATTCACCTCATGGTCGTTGTTACAGATCCTATATTAAGGATACTTTTGTGTATTCTAAGCTGTTTTTTTATTCATTTCCCAGTTAAATTATAAATGGGGCAAAAATGAATAAATGACATACATGCAAATAATACCAGTTTTATAGTATTCTCAGGAATGAATTTGTTAATTCATTAGCTGGTTTGTAATAAAATAAGGTATGACACTATTCTTTAATGGTCAAATTTGATTCTACATGTACATACGTGATAGTGTTAAAGTTTGATTTCAACAGAAAATGTGAACTATATAGTATAGAGAATAAGCTAACTGTAACCGTTGACGTTTCTCTTGAATATTCAACTTAACAGCAATTCAACACGATACAACAATTGTGCAGCTCCATCAGAATGTATTCCTTGAAATGTTCTATGTACTTTTCTATTGAACACTTTAACAGGTAACATGTTATCACCTGTCATTCACCAAGTTCTTTATGTAAAATCATTGAACATGTTTTGAACAATATGTTCATATGCTATTTAGGGTTGTACGAATTAGAAAAAAGATTGATTTCATATTTGTATTTGTGATTAAGTAAATAAACTTCTTATAACTTTTTATTTTGTATTTTGTTTTGTTTCTCTGAGTAATTTTATTTCTATAATATTAAGAGATAAAATTTGTTTGTTAAGCACGGTTATATCGACACTTGGTCACAGAGGAAACCCACTGTCGAATAACAACAAGGGATATTTTAAGGGTAATTTACCCACAGACAGGATAATACACCTCAGCGTTTGTTTCACCAGTCGTGGATCACGGGTTGGAATTGAAAATAACCCAACAGGTCCACTGAGGAGGATTGATCTGTCGACCTATTAAACCTCAGGCAGAATATTAAAGAGAGTAAAGAGTATTGAACCTGTTGATGTCTGCATGTCATCACAGTGTCTAACAACACCATGCCAAAGATGCAGAGTTGGTGTTTAACACAGTTAGTTAGTTATAACTTATTTACGTGCTTATATCCAATTAAGGTTCAAACACGTATGTCATGGTCACGCAGTCCAGCTGACTCGACTGCCTGTCCAGGACAGAAGTTAGTGTTAGTACGAGAGAGGAAACCCGCTACTCCAAATTGATCTTTCATATGCACTTTCCCACAGACAGGTTGGTATAAGTGGTATTACACCTACCCATTGAGCCTGGCGGAGCACTCACTCTGGGTTGGAGTCGGAAAGTGAGA
>JAULBR010090703.1:0-12388 GCA_032355825.1 Melanodrymia aurantiaca
AATGTTTGACATCCAATAAACAATCATTAATTAATCTACCTACATGTATGTGCTCCAGTCCTATTGTTAAACAAACTTTATCTTTTACTCACAAGCTACAATAATAAACTGCTTATCTTATCAAGCTTTTCTTGCCAAGGACTGGGGTCTAGCTTGGTGCTAGATCACCTACCCAATGTCGAACAGGTCCTATAGCAGTTCTATTCCTATTACACCGGCTCCAACTCAACGCGAGTCCTCTGTAATCAAACTCCCAGAGTACACAGGTCTGTTTAATTTTTCCCATTCCTAATTGTGACCCATGACTGATACATCAAATGCTGTGGAATGTGGTATTGTGTCTAGGAAAATGCATATTAAAGATCCCTTGTTGCTAATCGGTAAGAGTAGCCTAGGTGGTAGCAGGTTTCTTCGGAGACCATACATGTATGTTTGACATCCAATAGTTGATAATTATAATTCAATGCGCTCCAGTGATTTATTGTGCAATACAAAATCATCAATTGGTGTTCTAACCAGTCTCCATTCCATATCAATCAATACAACTAAATTGGCAGTCTCATTATTTATGCCGTCCAAATTATACAATCAGATTTGTCCTGTGCATGCTAGTTTGACTAAGCAGTATATGCCTGCCTCAGCTTCACTGCAAAAATAGGCCTTACCTATACTCGATAAACATGCAGAGCTACATGTAGTTCAATAAAATTGTCTTCTTCAATAGTTAATAGACTGAATATGAAAATGGAGTACATGTATTATGCATTGTAGGCATCGCTAATAGATTGTATCTGTGAAAGCTTGTGCCATCACCTCGTGGCGTAACTGATAATCTGCAATTCCTCTTTTATTCTTTATTGTTTATATATGCAATATTGGCCTCCGGTTATATTAAAAGAAAACTAATATTGTAACATGTTTACACTGATATCAAAAATTGAATATTCGAAGATTTTCTATATCTCTAATATCTTTGAGAAACTGCATTATCAAGTGTCTTATTGGATGCAGTTCGCGAAGGAATATTAAACTGGAAGGGAAATTAAAAATCCAAAATAAATATTCACTGCATTGGGTGTACAGCGATTGATGTGACATTAACTACAGTGTAGTTGCTAGCGTACCACATTCGAAATTTCGAATACACAAAAATCGAATCGTAGCTTTGCGATGATATCGAATTGAATCTAATATAGAAATCTGCGGAGGGCTCTATAACATGGGTGCTTCCAACTTGTATGTACACTTCAAAAAAGGATGAAGAAAAACAAAACAATAATTAACAAAGAAATTCATCATGTCTTTTATTGTATGAACATGACCAGAAATAATGTTAATTTTCCAAACATGTATATTATGCAAACTTTTCTATATATTATATAATATAATTAATAATATATAAAACTTCTTTCTTTTCAATGCTATTTATCATACATGTTGTAAGTAGTACACAAGTTTGGAAGAATTTTCATTAGTAAATGATTAAATATGCCAAATTTAATACAGGTACTATTAAATTTGGACTAATTTGAATAGGCCAGAAATAGGTCTTAAATCTGTTCAATAATTTCTTGGAAATCCTTTAATTGGCAATCAGAAAATACTCCTTCCTATGAAGACTGGAAGATGTATAGAAAAAGCTTTGGTAAATTTCTTGTAAAATAATGTTACATGTATATTATGTATCTCTATTTTTTGCTTGCATTTTCCTTCGTTTATACATCTACATACTGTCTGAACATGTTTATACTATTTATATTTGTATCCATATTAATACATGGAATGTGGAATATTTAATAAAAATCATTTATATACATTTATTTACATCAATATGAAAATATCATGTATGGCCATACCTATGAAAATATATGTTAAATACAATGAAAGGTATATAATTATATACATGTATACAGTATAAACAGTTGACTAGAAATCTTTTTTTTTTCAAGCAAAACCTATATGCTGATCAAGCATATTTATCACAATAATATTCCATGTTCAAGTGTAGAAAAAGTGTTTGTTAATGACCCGTAGTTTTCCATCACAGTTACATATTGACGAGACATTTGTATCAGTTTTTATACAGGTAAAAAAAGTATTAAAAAACAGTGTTGAGATTCAGAGAATGAAAAAATAGTTTGCCACTTAGTAGTAGTTAGTACTCATGATATTGGACTCCGAGGAACACTTTTTAGTTTTTTTCTCAAAAAATTTAATCTTCAATACCAAAAAATAAATTTTCAGAAGAGTTCTCATGAGATGGTTCAGACGAATGCCCATACAATGTCTTCCCAGCAGAATTTTTTTTCTGGATTTATTATTATTTCCAAAATCGTTACTTTTCCTACAATAAGTTTGGACAGACTATACGTCTAATCTACATTTATATGTAGTCTCATAATAAAGTAACTTATCAATAAATATTTAAAAACAGGTTTAAGCAATGCTGAACAATAAAAAAAAGGTTTTATGCAATAACAAAGTTCAGTATTAGCTTTCAGCAAATCATTTGCTGAAATATTACATAAAACAATTGTATAGGCTTGTGACCAGAATTTATGTACTTTATATACATAATAAAGCACCATATATGAACGTTGAGTTAACAATAAAGCACTTTGCAACATTGAAATGACCATTCCTTTCTACTTTCTGGGGCCATATTTATCACATGACTTAAGTCGAAAACTAAAACAAGTTTTTGTCTTAGGTAAGACATTTTTTTTAGTCAAAACTTAAGTTTGATAAATACTGCCCCAAAACCAGACTTTCCATTCTCTGTTAATACTTTCTATACATTTTCGAGTATCATGATCAACAGATAACAACAGGTTGCTTTCATGTACCTTATATATGCTGGTAACATTTTAGCTCACCCGTAATGCGTAACAAATCTGTTATTCCCTTAGTTTACATGCACTGCTTTATCGATCAACATATTCTACATTGGTTGATACATAAGGGTTTATATAATGATAATTTAGTACTCATGTCAGTTGCAGACAATAGGTACCTGTGCTTGTATTGTTCTATTGTGAGAAAATAGTCTCTTGTAAAGTCTTAACAATAACATTTCATTAATATCACATAATAAAAAAAATGTTTCAACTACTGGTATTAAAAGAAATTTCAAAATCTATATATGATTCTGGATAAATAATGTTTATACAGTAATTTCTTAATTATAGACTTATTATTCTCAAAGAATTTTTCATGACAAATTTCCAACTGCTTAAATTCAGAAGCAGCTAAAAGCAGCTCATTGTAAATATAATTTTTATTGTGCAGTTCCAGTATTGGGTAGTTAGTTCTTCAAATCGTCATCCATTTATATACGGCTTCTTTATGTCAGTAGCCATTATCCGAGATCATTATCTGAACATGAGTACCCAAAATGATTGTCTTGTCCATCAGTTTTTGCAATAGGTACTTAAAAAATACTGAAGATCAACTAGAAAATCGGTAACGTGTTCTGTGACAGAAGATCAAAACAACATGATATCAGATCTGTACAAGGAATACTTTGTAAGACAGTTTATGCATCATAATAATATATGCTGCTAGATGAAGATGTTAATCATAATTATCTTCTCTGAGAGGACACCGAAACAAGAAGATTGTATGATTATATATCGGATCTGTACAATGAATAATTTCTAATACATAGTTTATGCATTGTATATGTTGGTAGCTGAAGATCTTGGTCACAGCTAGGAGCAGATCTTAGTCATATCTTCTCCGAGAGGACACCGAAACAAGAAGATTGTATGAATATATATTAGATCTGTCCAACGTATACTCCAACATATAATTTATGCATTATATATGTTGCTAGTCATAATTATATACTTGTATCAGATCCGTACAAAAAATCTTCTCTAACACATAATTTATGCATCATATATACTATAACACTAGTTCAAGATAAGTCACATACACTCATATCAGATCTGTATAATTGATGCTCTCCAACACAATTTATGCACCACATATGCTGCTAGCTGAAGATCTTGGTCATTTCATCTGTGACAGAAGACCAAAATAAGATGATGATCATGATCACAATTTCAGTAAAATCACTAATTTCCAATGAATCGTCTATGCTAATCATATATTCTGCAAGAATATTATAACATGTTGATCTTATGTTCATCACAACTGTACAAACAATATTCCTGTTTACTTAAATCCGTACTATATGCTATACATGTAGGTAAAGCTTAAGTATTCCACTTGAGTCCGTCTGGCTGTTGGTCCAGTCATTGTGGAAGGATTTGAGCTAATGCGTACTCTGTGCTGACTTAACTGAGCTGGCACTTCTATTACTTTGTATTGAAGAGGAACTGGACATCCTGGCTCTCATATAGGTTGGAAGGATAGTTGTCTTGGTATCCATGCAGTATTCTAGTATCGGATCGTTTGTCCACAGCATCTAAAATAATCATTGTATGATGTAGTGAAGAACGGAATGGTTAATAAGAATACGATTCATGTAATTATTGCATGTAAAATTTGAATGAATGATGGTCTGTGTTACCCGGTATACTTATTCCAAGTAAGTTTTTGGTAGACTGATTTGGTTCAACTTAAAGCAACCATTGGGTTGGAAGTAACATAATATGAATGCAGTAATGGACACAATTATTATTACTATAGGGTGTTTTTTTTAAGGAAATAACTTTCAAATTTAAATTCTTTTTCTATATACATTATGTATTTATTTCCATTTTTATGGTTAATAGTTTTGTATACTTATGTATTTTCAGCATGAAATTTCACTGATAAAATTTCCTTAAGTAGTCTGTACTGAGATGTTTTCAGGAAGTTGGTAATTACGTCATTTTCAAGTTTAATCGGAGCATTACAACATTGTTCTAGGATGTTCCCCATTTAATATCTATAGGACACATTACACATTTAGGCTTACTTCGTTTGGTTCTTTTTTCCACTTCAGGACTGCTTCATCATCACCATAGGAACCAGAGAGACTTAAAATCAATGGCTCATTATTGCAACTGAAAGAAATGGTTCACATAATATATTAAAAGAAATCGTGTTATATATTGTATCTACCCCAGGTATGTAAAATGTTGGATAAAAACCTAGCATTAATTTTATTATTAAATACATCTCATTGGTTCAGATGCAACAAGACAATTTTGTTCAATTTCTAAATGAAATTTGAACTTATATTGTGAGCGTTAAATTTATTTAATTGTCTGTTATTTTATTTTTAGTGGACTATCAGCAAAACATTTACATATTTTTGTGTGAATTGCTTTGCTGATTCACATTTTGCTCTCAAGTATATATTTTTTCATATCCCAATAAAGCTAAAAGAAATAACATACAATCCTTAACTAAATCATACACACAATGTTAACTATCAAAACTCTGTCGGCACATCAAATAAATGTTTCAACTTACATTAAGTGGACCAAGCACTTGACAGGTTTGTCCGAGATCTTGACCTTTGCTTGGAGATACAAGTCTGTGCAGAACATGTTTTCTCCCATGGTTGCTAGTGATACACAACTGGTTCCTCTCGAAGTATCACTCGGCAAGGGACCAGTTTTACTCTTCCCAGATTTTAAATTCGTAAGATCCTTTGGTGGAGTAGAAATCTCCTCATAACTCGACCAAGCACGGGAACTGTTTGTAGCACTGAAGCTGGGCGTCTGCAAGAACTTTTCAATCTTTTGTTCCAAAGAGTAGTCTTCGGGGAAGATAAAATTCTGTGGACTGAATGTGGAAAGGTTATTATTGGTGCTGCTGTTGTGATTTTGGGTGTTAAACATATTGCTATGAGAGTCTATGGAATTTCGATGGCTGTTTGAACTGAAAGAGAAGGAATCTACTTCAGACAAATCCATGTTGGACATTCGACTCTCGCAGTCTGTATCAACGTGAATCCCAGTGAATTCCAATCTCCACTGAGCATCAGGACTCTTGGGCCGAACATTTTCCAAGTAAGTATTACAACTGGAGCATGAATCTATACGGCCCAGTTCAAATGACTTGGGTAGGCTCTGTGAAAATGATTGGAGAGACGTTCTGCTATCACTAGAACTCTGTGGAACGACGCTGCCAGAGTGATTAAACTTTTCTTTTGAGTCCATCTTTCTCACACTGTCTCTGGCATCTTCAAACACATCATCATCCGAATCGGACATGTAAAACAGACTACAATGTTCCTTGTCAACCTTTGATCGCCTTGAGCCATGCTTTTTCTTCATGTTTTTGAAAACATGATTGCAGTTCACAGATTTGTCACTACTGGAATTACCATTCACATATGCATGAACACTTTCATCTTTTTTGGAAATCACTTTCTCATGTAGTTTTGACGCACTCTCTTCCCTGCACGTTTCACTATTTGGAACAGGCTGGATGTCCTCATCATGTACGTTATGTATTGTAGTTTCAGTTACGTCATCTGCACCATTTGTAGACTCGCCATTAATAAACACATCACTCTCTGTAGAATCCATCTGGTTGTTAGTCAGCTGCTTGACTTTAGATCCACTCGTACTGCTACTAGTGGACATATTAGAACTCAGCTTGATTCCGGAGTCCAACCTGCCAGATTTGGCAATGGTAAGAAATTCTGAATCCACATCAGTAATGGCC
The DNA here is from genome assembly GCA_032355825.1 of Melanodrymia aurantiaca. Taxonomy (NCBI): domain Eukaryota; kingdom Metazoa; phylum Mollusca; class Gastropoda; order Neomphalida; family Peltospiridae; genus Melanodrymia; species Melanodrymia aurantiaca. Next base: position 6,631 of record JAULBR010090703.1, read on the forward strand.
TCATTATCATCTGGAACCAAAAAGCCATTTTGTAAAGGTAGAACTTTGTCAGATGGCTCTGGACAGGACACCCAATTGTCTGTGACACGTGCCTGGGAATCTTTGCTTGTATCACTCGAAATTTCATCACTTCTGAGTTCCTGTAGTACACATGCAGGTAAAATAGCTTCAGTGTTCACCTCTTTTTCATTATCACTGTCTGTTTTATCAACACAGAGGTTGTCGAGTGAAATGAAATCATTTTTTTGTGTTGCTTCATCAGTTTCAAATAACTTCCGTCTGAGGCTTTTTCGCTTCTTTCCTTTGTTTCCTTCATTTAGATATTTACCCATCTCTCCTGGTGAATTCACCTTTGATTCACCAACTGAATCTTCTTCTGCTTTCGTGTCACCTTCCAACAGATTTCCCACACAACTCACAACTGGAGATGCTACATTCATGTTCAGATCATTATGCGAAAAACTTTTCCCACAGCTATCGTACCAGAAACTAGCTTGTGATGACGTCACAGAAGGAGTAGTGTCCTGATGATTGAACAGAGCACTGACATCTTTGCAGTCAACCGGTGTTGATGACAAAACTTTGTTGGAGAAACTGGAGGATGCATCTGTGACAATGACTGTACTGCTGGTCGAGGTCGTGGATATCTGGTACAGTTGGTTATCGGTTGCATCATTGTTTATTAATGTCCCCAGCATCAAGGGGGATAGATTTGGATCATCACTGGTTAACCTGTGGTAATACATCTCTCGCACTTTTTCTTCCACTGCTCTGATTGGATCGAAATTTTCAATGCTACCTTTTTTCTTCCACTTCAAGCATTCCGCCAAGTCTGCATTGAATGAGGCTTCAGAAGGTGTGATGCTTGGTGTGGTGTTTTCAACAACATCGTAAATGATCAGGTTTCCTTCGCCTGTACCTATCCATACAGTTGTTTCATGAGGTAGAATTGCAGTTATCCTTGCTTTGTTGAAATATGTTTCATCCTCCTGTTATAAAGAATCAATATATTTTTATTAACATAAGATCGGACTAATCATTTTCAATCAAAGGATAATTTATGCAAATTCTTAAATATGGTAGCTAAGGAAGAAATGTAATGTAAATATCAATGAATAATCAGGGTTTGTATTGATAAAAATTTATGGTAAGAGGCTCCAGTAATTAAAAAAGGCAGACTTTATTTGTATTCGTGCATTTCTGAATTATTGGTTTATAATCTGAAACGAATTGCTTTGCATGTATAAATATATAAAACAATGTTTTACTTTTCTTTAATGTCAGTTGATTTAGCAAAGTATTTGTACATGTAAGATGTTGATTTTTCTAAAGTAGGCTATGATGAAACCAATAGAAGATACTAATTGTCTCTCACTGCTCTTTTATACTATTGTATAAGCACAAAATATATCGAGAATGTTTATGCATTTTGAAATACATGTATTTCACTAAAAAAGCATAGCTATCTTCAATATATATTATGTTATCAACAAAGAATGTTTGTTTTGTTTAAATGTTTTAGTATTCACTACATACCCATACAATGGAATATAAAGTTTACAAAAATAATGTAACATAAATTGAAATTGAACTTAAAAATTAGAATGTACGGTACAGTGCACTAAGAATAAAGCATATACAAATAATAAGGTACAACTGCTTTTGCAAAATATGAGTAAATCATTCAATTTATATATGACATTATTACAGAAAAATGAATATTCATACCCAGTAGATAAAATGGTAGATATATTCATAATAAAACAGCAAACAAACAACAACACTAATATGTAAACTAGAATGTAAGCTACAGTGCACTTTACAACAGAGCATACACAATTGCTTTTGCAAAATATTAAATCATTCCAAATTTATTATATTACTAGTGAAAACATGTTTGCATATCATTTCATGAACAAGCAAATTGCAACATCCACAAATAGCATCGATGGCCTCCTAGTACATATGACAACATTATCGGTAATGGGATTTTACTTGGTATATTGCACCCTTTAAATGTGATGTTTAAACTCTGGTGTTACTCACATATCAGCCTCCTAAATTATGACAACATTATCAGCTATGCAGGCTGCAAAATGATCAGGTTCACATCGCAAAAAGCAATGTAAAATTTTGCAATCGCGATGCAAGATTTTTTCTCATTATATAAAAGTGCTAATCAAATTCCAGTAGTTGCTTTTCTATTCTCCATCCATTAGCAAAACTGCTAATCACAATTTTAAAAACAAATTGCACCCTGCTATGGCATTTTATTTGGTATATTGCACCCTTTAAATGTTATGTTTAAACTGTGGTGTTACTCACATGCTTCTTGGCTTCCTAGTACATATGACAACATCAGCGTGCTCATGCTAACAATTGAAAACACGGCTTACGTTTAATTTCCATTTACCACACACCTTTCTCAGACTGGGATAGCGGCCTGACCGGGTGTCGTACAGCATCTTGCAGTTGAGGGTCAGTGGATCCCACAGCTCGAGGATGGATGATCCGCGGATCGAGATCCACACACCAGGGACTCCAGGCTCCAGGGAAAGAATGTGATCGTATGGGTTGGTCGACACAGTGAAGTTGTCTAGGTTGTCCAATGTGCTACAGTAAAATAGAATGTTAATTTGAATCTTAATTGTGTCTATGAACAACATATAGTTGATTATATTATTTGTGCTGGGGCAGATGTTAACATAATAATGCATATGTTTGCTTTTTTTTAATAAAAAGTAATTTTTTAATTCTGTTTAAAAAGACAGCATATTTTTTCTTAAATCAGAAGGGCAGTTTTTTAAGTTTTTTTTTAGCTTGGGTCACGTTCATAATTTAATTTGGCATTATACTGGAACTTAAATTCATGGGCCAGTTTCAGTTTCAATACATCAATCTCAACTAGTAAACTGACTTGTGCAAATATGTAATGTACCAGTGTAAACACCTGTATATACCAGTATATATATCTAAAATTTTTTGACTGACTGAGCAGTATAATGATCAAACGGAGACAGGACACAGAATGCTACATTTTTATTATTTACCGGTAATGGCAGAAAAATTGAAATTCTTTAAAACAAAAGATGCAAAAATTGTTTGGTAAAATTATAAGATTAACTCAGTGATGTATAAATAAAACTTACCTAGCATGAATAATGAAAACCTTGTTTCCACAAGCACACCACAGATGTTTGCCCAGCAGCTTGACGCAAGTCACTGGTGACTGACCAATAGGAATATACATTGTATCAAAGCTTGGTGTCTCACTGTCCGCATTCTAAAATTGACGAACAAATTTGAATTTATGTTTTTTGGCACAATATTTATTACAACTCAAAAAGTTATTTGAAAATGTACATCAAAACTATTTTGATGCTTAGGCCACACTGAAATTCTACAAGTACAACCAATATATTGTTATTTTAGTTGCAAAGTTGATAGATATTAAAACGAAAACTTTAGTTATTAATTGTGCTCCCCACTAAAAATAGATGAAATAAAAAAAATGTGGATGTGCAACTCATATGATCAAATAGTTGGGGATGGACAGGACCGAGTTACCCATTTCTAGTCCTTACTATCATAATACATATAAACTTTATAAACTGAACAACTTCTTCAGACTATTAAAAGAAACTGAAGGTTTCATGGGCCTGTTTCAGTTTCAATACATCTATCTCAACCAGTAAACTGACTTGTGCAAAGATATAATGTTTGAAAAATATTGTTAGACTCTTTTCAAGTACTATATCGAACCTCAATGATAGCAATAGTTCCATCTGCTAAACCAGCAAAGATTCGGCATTGGGTATCTTCATCCGTGAAGTTGCAAAGGGAAAGAACTGCATCATGCAAGAGAGTCTGCCATATTTTCTGTCTGTAAAGAAAATACAATCCAATGTGCATACTAAAATAAAAAATACATTGTCAAAAACAACTTAAAAAAAAAAGAAGATCCATGTATCATAAATAAATGGGTTTTTTTGTTGCAATAATTTTGAGATAATTCACAGCATTAATAAAAACTTGGCAATTACAATCTTTCTTCAAATAACCTGTCTTAAAAATAGTGTAAGCAAACTATACACAAATGACATATATGCTCATAAAAGTTGCAGCATTGAAAAGATTGCACAAAATTTCAGGAATATGATTTACATTTGGATATAAAATACAAATCATAACTTGTATACATATACTTTACTTGCATCTATTAAACTGTATTATATACAACGATTCTAATTAGAACCTTATTTTTACAGTTTATAAATTTTTACCTTTTTCTCTTGTGAGAGAAGAAAAAATATGCAGACTCACTTGGTTTGTGTATTGTAAGCAGATACCATCCACGATAGTGTTCCAAATAACACCATATCTTCTGGTAGAGACAAAATGCACATCACTCGGGTGTCAAACTGAAATAAATAGATAAGAGTTTTGGATTTTATAAACAGCATTTCTACTTTTTGTATTAATTATATTAAAACTTTTTTTTTACATTCAGTAGAAACAAAATTTCAATGATTACCAACAATAATAAATTCGCATTTAATTGCGTTGATATTCAAATGTATTTCTGAAAAGGATAAAAAAACTTATTATCCGGATTATTTAAAATGTTGATATGAAAAATAAAATAAAAGGATATATTATATATTTAACAGATTTTTAAATTCAAATTTTTTTTTTTAAGTATTTGTTTTTAGTTTTTTTTGGGTTAATATTAAAAACTGAATGTAAAGTAAAGTTTGTTTTATTTAACGACGCCACTAGAAACACATCGATTATACATCAGTGGTTATTTGACGTCAGACGCATGGTTATATTGACACATGGTCACAGAGGTAACCCGCTGCCACCAAATAGGCTACTCTTCCATGAATGACAGCAAGGGGTCTTTTATGTGCACTTTCCCATAGACAGGATCGCACATACCATGGAATTTGATAAACCAGTTGTGGATCAATGGCTGGAACGGAAAATAGCCCATTAAAATGTCTACGCTGTGGAGGATCGATCTCTCGACCCATCCCGCCACAGGTAGACACTCTACCTCTGAGCTATGTCCAGCTCCCTAAAACTGAATGTAGGCTACTTTTAATATGCATGCAGATACATTTTAAGCATTAATGTGTGTCATGCATAATATGGAAAATGATAGAATTGAACAGAACGTCAGGGGACCTGCAGACTACAACTATACAAGACTACTTTCCAAAGAGCAGCAAGAGATTTCTTTTATGCTATTGTCTCAGGGGGAGTGTAGAACATACTCACTGTTCAGATATAAATGATCCCAGCAAAACCAGGGCAGTCATCAGCAGAGAGAGTATGGTGGTGGGGGGGGGGGGCATGGGTGGGAGAAGGAGTGGGTAACACATTAACTGTTGAAATATACACTATCGTTGCAAAGCAGGGCAGTCACCAGCAGAGGTGGCGAAGGGTGTTGAAATATACACCATCGCTGCAAAACTAGGGCAGTCAATAGCAGGGAGAGAGGGTGGAACAAATCAACTGTTTAAATTGATACTGTCACTTTAAAACGAGGGCAGGAGCCAGAAGAGTTAAAGAGGAGTATAAAGTAAAGTTTGTTTTATTTAACAACGCCACTAGAAACAGCGGTTATTGGACATCAGACGCATGGTTATATTGACACATGGTCCCAGAGGAAATCTGCTGTCACCACTTCATGGGCTACTCTTACCGAAAAACAGCAAGGGGTCTTTTATGTGCACTATCCCATAGACAGGAT
>JAULBR010090714.1:0-12386 GCA_032355825.1 Melanodrymia aurantiaca
ATTTTTACACTCGGGCCACCAAATAATTGCTTTGGCCGTGCCCGATGGCCAGTAAAAAAATTGATTTACTTACATTTATATTTTGGTTTTTTTATTATATTGGTATTGGTATTTAAAAGTTGGGCAAGTGAATTTTCAACCACGGCAAATGAATTTTAAAATTGGGCAAGTGAAAAAAATTCTAGAAGTAGAACCCCTGGCGTAGCCAAACAATTAGCAATACAACTTTTATTTGCTACTGAGAGCGCGAGACCTGCAAAAATAATTAAATGCTTATTTTACTTTATTAAAATAAACAAGCATTGTTATCTTGACTGACCGCTCAATAAAAGTTTTACTCTCCGCGGTGATTCTGCAGTACTGAACATTGGGTTCTTCCCAAAAGCAAATAGCACTGAACATTCACAATATTTAGTCTACAAGTATAATTTGCCAATTTGGTGTAAAAACAGTTGAGAATTATGACTAAAAAGGCACTAAGTTTTCTAATATCATAAAGCCTTGGGACCGAAACAAACAGTGAACAAATTCATGATACAAAAAAAAAAGTCTTAACTGATTTTGAAGTAAAATATATACATGTACTAGCTATTATATATATTTGTTTTCAGAGACATAATGACAATTTACAATGAGCCTCCACCTGGAATGTGTATAGTTCCTGACAAAGATGATATTACAAAGGTTAGTCTGGTGAAGAAATGTTTAAACACTCTCAGTCATAAACTTCTGGTCTGCCGCATCTTCGGACAATGGTGCGACCTTAGAAACATTCGAACATTCGCTGACATATTCGTACGATGTACAAAACAGAATTTTACTTAAAGAGAATCGCTCACGTTTTTCGCGGGAAAATAGGCAAATTTTAAATAATTTAGATTAATATGTTTTTGCCATCTTGTTACCAAATATTTGTAATTACAAATGTAGGGAGAGGCCTTTATATAGGCTTTTGCCTGTTGGCCAATCCTAAACCGATATATATATATATGACGGTAATAAATATTGTTTAAACTAACTAGACGAGGTTGATATTTTCCATATTGAAAACACGAGTTATGAATTCTATTTATCCTATAACCCTTCTAAAATATTGTTTAAATAATATATTTAGAAAATCGTACATTGAAATGATGTTCTAAATTAAGCTCCATCTGTAATATGAAAATCCAGTCAAACCTGCTTGAGCGGCCACCTGTATTAAGCAGCCACCTGTTTTAAAGGGTCACTATAATATTCTACCAAATCATCAATTTTAGTGCATTATGACCTGTATTAGGCAGCCACCTGTCTTAAGAGGCTACTTTTTGTTACTTCCTTAGGTGGCCGCTTAAGACAGGTTTCACTGTATTGAAAAAAGAATCATTTGGACGCCATGCACCTACATGTAATTTAGTTTGAACTATATAAAGTGAAGTGGACAGGAGAAAATAGTGATAACGACCGATTGTGTTATAACAGTGTAGTGTTCTGCAGTGGCAGTAATCTCTTCTCATTGTCTTAATGTTATCTACATGTAAGCATGGTCAATAACCTCAACAATTGTACTCCAGGCTTCGAGTCTGATGGGCGTGAATAACATTAAGTGAACTCTGGAGACTGGTAAACCAAGCATCCCTAGATATCTGATCAGTCATATCTGCTTACTGTATCTTTATGAACTATTATCACACAATTAACATTGATTTCCACAATACAATGTCTAAACCAATTTGCTGACTAATACAGACAGTCGCTTAAACTAATATATGTCTTATCCAGAAAACTGTCTAAACCAATTTACTCAGTAATTCAGTCTAAACTGACATCGAGTCTAATCAATCTATCTAAATCAATTTACAAGAACAGTCTAAACTACCATCCTCTCTTATCCAGTCTCATTCAGGAATCTGTCTAAACTAATTTACTCAATAATACAGTGCATTCAGTCTAAACTGACATCGGGTCTAATCAATCTATCTAAATCATTTTACTCAGAAATGAAAGCACAGTCTAAACTACCATCCTCTCTCATCCAGTCTCATTCAGGAATCTGTCTAAACTACCGTAATTTACTCAGTAATACAAGCACAGTCTAAACTACCATCCTCTCTCATCCAGGAATCTGTCTAAAACTAATTTACTCAGTAATACAAGCACAGTCTAAACTACCATCCTCTCTCATCCAGGAATCTGTCTAAACTAATTTACTCAGTAATACAGAGCACAGTCTAAACTACCATCCAGATTCCAGTCTCATCAGGGAATTTGTCTAAACTAATTTACTCAGTGATACAGAGCATTCAGTCTCAACTACCATCCAGTTTCATGCAAAAAATGTATGTAAACTCATTTAAAGTGCACTATAAATTAAAATAACATCTGCCTCATCGAGAAATGTCTCTAAACCACATTGATTTGATCATCTTAGTCTTAAACAGATTATAAACCACATTGATTTGATCATCTTAGTCCTAAACAGATTTATAACACTAGGAAACTCTTATAACTACTTTTATTCCAGTACTCTCTTTAATTTTTTCTACAAATCTATCTAAACCATATTGATCTCATGGTTTTAAATTGATTTATAACAGACAAAAACTTCCAGCTAGCTACATATAATCCAGCAATCTGTTTAATCTAAAGATAAAGATGATTTGTTTAGCAACACCACTGAAGCACAATGATTAATGACAAGCGATCTGTTTTATCTTTAAAAAGAACCTGTTTAAACTAGAGGGTATGCGTCTGCTATAACAGCTTGCTCTGAATGTGGACGTTAAACAAACAGACCAGACCTAGAGGGTATCAAATTGAAACTTATTAAACACAGCTTGATAAGATAGTAATTACAATTCGTGATCAATCAAGGAAGGAGTAGGACGGAAAGATATACATTTTAGTGTTATTAATATTATATTTGTGCTTAATGATACCCCAGCATGAAAAAGGACATCGGCTATTGTGTGTGTCAATATATGGTGTAAAGGAAACAAATCCAGTGTAGTGTGAACAAATTAATGCAGGCCTTCATCATTACGTTCACGCGCATCATCGTTCACACAACACTGGTTTTGTGTAACTCATTTTTTGTTCTCGCAAAAACATCTTTTTGGTGGGTAGGAGTGCATTTTGTTTTCTCACTACCTTATTCAAATACAGTACATGTTATGAGAAAAAAACATGAGTTGTTTTCAAATTTGAATGATAACAGGAAAATATGCATTCAGAGCCAAATTGAACATTACAATAGGAATATATATGCACTGATTTCATCCGTGAAACATTGTTTCACTTGTAAATCTGCTTCATTTAAATGTATACGCATAATTACAGAATGATGAATGCCTGATGATTTTAATTATCCATCCACTGCAAACAGTGTCACTGTGCATATATAGCAATATATTATTTTGTAATGGGTTACACAAAATGAAATGGGTTATGCAAAAATATTTGGTGTAACCCATAAATTATTACAAGCCTGTAACGATGTACACACAAAGAACACTTTCTGTTCAAATCAATCTTTTTGTTTTTGGATTTGTAAAATTGGCGCTTCTTCTCATTCGGTCTCATATGCTCACTAATTAAAGCCTACGATGTTCTGCATCAAAGAACTGGATCGTCAGTTTGAGCTCACCAGGACTGCCCTTAGATCACCTCTAAGACATCCACCTGAGATGGTGGGGTTGAAGGATCGATTATCTTTATGGACTCATTAGGTTCTTCCCTTTCCATGGCTGACATACCAAAGATGGTGGTATGTGCTATCATGTCTGTAGAAAAGTGCACATAAAAAGTCTCTTGCTGCTAATTGGTAAGAATAGCCTATGAGGTGGCAATAGATTTCTTCAAAGACCATGTGTCAAAATAACTGTTTGACATCCAATAGCCGAAAAATTACTAATCAATGAGCTCCAGTAGTGTTATTAAAGAAACTAACTTTAGTCAAATTTCAACAGATATCTTAAAATTTCTGTAATCCAAGTTCAACAGTGTCCAAATTATCGAGTTAACAATATGTAAGTAATGTAAGACAAAACGGCATGACATCTTATCAACAACGAGGATAGCAAAATAATGGGTATCGACTGAATTACTGTACTGAATGGATTCGCAATAGCACAGCTCACTATGTTGCAGCTCGGTACAGCATTTCTGTCTGCGTGTTGTTCATCACATTAACGTTTCACACAAAGCTAATAACACATTGATTTTAAAAGTAGTTGATTTTAAAAGTACTATCAGTTTGCACTGCTTCATACAGTATCTAGTCAGAGTGGAACAAAAGAGTGTACTCGTAAACAATCTTGCGGGGGGTAACAGCCGGGCTGAAATGTAATTAATTAAGTAGAAGCCATACTGGAATTACAGGACAATTATCTCAATAAAACAGAAACACCAAAGTTCATGCACAAGGCTGAGTCTACAAGGACATCACTGGGTTAAAAATAACACAGCTCAACTTAATCCACGTTAAATGTTTACAGCGTCTACGTCAAGGAAAATAATACCGGTTATTCTTACCAGATAGATCTGTCATTTAATGTTATTTAATGTCTTTTTTTTAATCTTCTGATTTTTAACGTGTGTTAACAGTCTACACGGTTTCAATTTCTAAACAATATCAAATAGGGCATCATACTAAATAATAAAACTGATAAAAGGACAAACTTTTTCCTGCAAATATCAACTGTTTGCTGTCATATGACATAACAATAAACACTGTCATATGTCAACAATAAACACAGTCATATGTGATTATGTCAACAATAAACACTGTCATGACATGACAACCAATCCAGTCATATGCCACAACATTCAACACTGTCATATGACAACAATCAACACTGCCATATGACAACAATCAACACTGCCATGACAACAATCAACAGTCATATGACAACAATCAACATGGTCATATGACAACAATCAACACTGCCATATGACAAAAATCAACACTGTCATATGACAACAATCAACACTGCCATATGACCAAAATCAACACTGCCATATATGACAACAATCAACAGTCATATGACAACAATCAACAGTCATATGACAACAATCAACACTGTCATATGACAACAATAAACACTCATACAAGATAACAATAAACACTGTCATATGACAACAATCTACTGTTATGACATAACAATCAACTTCTGTTATGACACAGCAATAACGTCATTAAGACACAACATTGTCATACAACGTAACAATAACCATTCTTTATGACAACACTTTACAAGTACTGTTATATGACACAACAATCATATTGTTTTTTGATCTTACATAGATCTTAAAAACATTCACATTGTATTATTATGACCATAATTATTACAATTTACGATAAACAAGCAAACTAATTTGTATTGAACTATCCTTTATGGTTGAGGGATTATTGAAGAAACAAACTGTTGACAAATTTATAAATACGACGTTGACCTTCAAGACAAGATGGTATCAAAATGTCTTCAAGCAATGCGCCCCTAGAATACACATTATTTAAACTAAAATCTTATTAACCCTTGGCGAGATATTGTGCGGAAATGAACTATTGATGTATGAACTGACAACCAGTGTGTTTGTGGCTTACAAATAATTCACTATTATGGAGACTTACTATTATTGAGAGTAATGTATATACACATACAAAATGGAGCCGGTTTAAAACGGTGTATATACATGTATGTAGTCCATAAATCAGTGTTAACTAACCACATAAATAATGTTTGGTACATAGATCACAACACTAATGTATTGTAAGTGCAATGTACATGAATAAACAGTTAAGATAGCATTGAAAGTACATTATGAAAATTTGTGCTTAGGTAGATAGAGAGAGGAAAGAAAGCACAACAACAGGCATATCAATTTAAGAACGGTGTCCCTATAGCTGAGACAGCTAGTGTATACATGTAGTTATTGATTTCTCTCGTGTTAAATTAGTCGTCAAAAGTATTTAGCTAATCACAACAACATAATTGACATGCGATCTGTAGCGATCTCCTACAGCCAGTACTGCATGCATATGTCGGATATTTCAAACGCTGTGGTTTGTAGTGTCATGTTTGTGCAAAAACTACATACACTGGTAAAGGCCATATGATGCTTTTTGAAAAGAGCAGCTTATGTGGTAACAGCAGCTTTTTCCTCTGTAGATCATGTATTGTAATAACTCAGACTGCAAAATGACCGGTTTCGCATTGCAAAAAGCGATGCAAAATCTTGTGATTGTGATGCAATATTTTTACTCGTTTTATAAAAGTGCTAATCAAATTCTAGTGGTTTCTTTTCCATTCTCCATCCAGTAGAAAAAGCTGCTAATCACAATTTAAAAAATGAGTTGCACCCTGTAACTGTTCGACATGTAATTGTTGCTGATTAAACAATGTGATGAGATGAAATATTTCTTTCTTCTTTTGCAATTGCCACCTGATTCCAATTCATCATGGTTTGTTGATCTGTGCATGGTCAAAGAGTGTTCAACTTAAGCCTGCACGAAGGTTTTCTTTCATGTTCAGATGTGAAATGAATCGTTAACCATGGTTGATCTGAACTGTTGCCTGTTGGTCCAGGGAAGATTAAAAATATCTCACTACCATGTTTCTGTATGAAAAAATAATTCTAATGAGTTTTTCTCCCCTCCTGAGTTGACCAGGTTGAAATGTTTACTGAAGTCTATTTTTAGTCCAGCTATAACTACCGGGTACTTAAAAAATTGGCCCATTTCGATTCTTTTATTGGATTTAATTACATAGACTTAATTAAATATTCAACTTGTAATTTAATATTTCATATCTAATAATCACTGTATGCTGATCTCATATAAACTATTGAACATATTGATATGATTATAATAAATACTAGTTAGTACTTTTTACCATATAATAGCCAAGCACTGGTCCATGCATGACGGTTCATTATATGTATGACAAAAACGTATAAATACCTGTTGATCAAATTTTAAATTGATCGGTTTGCCTTCGGGCATGTACAGAGAGGTATGAAGATATTTATGGTTTTTCTGTCACAGATTATCTTCAGGAAAACTGTATAATTTATTGAATAATTCACTCGGACAATCCTAATTTTCATAAACTACTGTTTTGAATACTGATTACAAATGTTTCATGGCATTGTACACTATAATAGCCAATTATTTAATACATTATAGTGTTCCAGAAATGCATTATCAAGTGTACATTGATGTTAAGATCATAGTACATTTACCAATTTCCAGTCTAACAAAACTGATCGAAGTCAAAGAGAAACTGGGTAAAAGTTTTGAAATGGTCCAAATTATTGTGAGAATATGGTGTTGAAATAGGAGTCAACGTTGAAAGTGTCAACACGAGACAAAGCCTTGAGAAGAAAGTTATTCAAATTCACCCAGTGTCAACGCTTCACTCTATCCAAACCAGTATCTGTCCATCTTTTCTTCTTTTTTCAAAACTTGAACCATACATTGGGTAAACATATTTCTTTCATTATCCAGCTAATTCGACACCGTTATGTCAACTTATTTATTGATCTATCTATGTGTCTCAAATTTTTAAAGCTGACAGATCTAAAAGAAAATATACCTGTAAAATGTTTAAACGTCATGGTTATAAATATATTTGATCATACTTCTTAGAATAAAAAGCTAATCCCACCACGGTTACATGTAGTAAAATAGCTCAGTTACACGTAGTAAAATACTTTGGTTACATGTAGTAAAATAGCTCAGTTACGCGTAGTAAAATAGTTTGGTTACATGTAGTAAAATAGCTCAGTTACACGTAGTAAAATACTTTGGTTACATGTAGTAAAATAGCTCAGTTACACGTAGTAAAATAGTTTGGTTACAGGTAGTAAATAGTTTGGTTACATGTAGTAAAATAGCTCAGCTACACGTAGTAAAAAAGTTTGGTTACACGCAGTACAATAATTTGTTTCTTCTTTTGATCAATTTGTTTTGGCAAAGAAAACGATGAAAGTTAAATAGCAGCTGAACCACCTGAGTGCTTCAATCAGTCGTCAGTGCATGATGTTCCAGCCAAACGGCTTAAGCACACATGTCCTCCAGGAGTGGGGAGGTAAGTCCTAGGTAAATGAAGCGTAAACGATTTGAAGAGAAATTATTCTCCATCAAAAGCTCAACTCAGAAGGTGGCCATGAATTTAACCTTCTTAATGAGCAAATTAGCCAAACTATAATTAATATAGCATTAAATAGATTTTAGCTAAAGCCCTTCCGCTGTACCCTCTTGTCGTATAATGCATGAATGCACAAATCAGCATGCATAATATAAGCAGGTTATATATACTGGATTTAAACCGATTTAATAATAATACACTCTAAAATAAATAAGCCTATAATGACAGGAGTGGATTTAGGGGTGTCCAAGTCCTCCCTTTATTTAAGAAATTATTAAATTTGTTCTATGTTAAATCTTTTATATTTAAAAATAGGACTTACATGTACATGTTTTTGTTCTATAAATTTTAACCCCCTATTTGTATACTGGGCCTCCTCTATTTACAAACCCTGGATCTGCCTCTGAAGAAGTTAGGTTAAATGTCACCTAGCATGTAAAAGGTAAACATCATGACATAATAAAGTGTTTCAAAATGCTACGTCTTTGAACCTACCGTTCCATCTTTTACTGGCAGGTCGGTTGAGTTACCGTAATCGGTAACAACAAAATTGAAGACAGGGGGTGAGGATAAACTCGTCTTGATCTGCATGGGCTGAATTCGGGCAGCCAGTGTCTCTACTGGATGGCTGTGTGCTTTCTTCGACTCCATGCTTTAACATGTACGGTATCCAAGTCGGCAAAATACACAGAATAATAACTCCAGACTAAAACCAGAATGAAATTACACTTGCTCCTCAGAATACTTAATAATCCAAGAGAATGTCAACCAACAATTGATAATATATTTCTCAATCAATTATTTCCTTGAAAACCTGAACTTAACTTATATGTACTAAAAAAGATGGGTTTTTTAAATATCAGAAGGTTGATTTATAATTCATATTTTTGGTGACAGCCGGTGTCTAATAAAACAAATATATTTCACTGCATAAGTCTTCCACAGACAGTTCTGAGTGGATGAAGTATTGCCTTTCAGTTGCAAGTATTAAATATTCCATGTACATGTGAACTGCAACAACACACCACAGCTAGGTGCAAAAGCGTACAAGAACTAATTGAATGACACCGGTCAGCTAGGCGGCAAAGACAAGTGAGACAGCCTATAATTTCCTCTATACCTCTCCTGGCCTTCAGATTGCATATACTTCATGCTAGATCACCCACACATGGAGAGAGAGAGAGAGAGAGAGACTGGGCAAGAATATATTACAGTACAAGGACATATACAACAGGCTAAGTCTCACCCAGTAGAGCGTGAACATGAGGTCAGAGCTGGGTGGGTTGGAAGTTCATCCATTCAGTCATCATGCTTCTATCTACATGTACATGGAGGTTCGTGGCCACTCTACAGTATGCTGGCCACTCATAAGATTACATGTGCCCCAAGGTCAATGTTCATACAAGTCATTAGGCCAGTTATTAGGCCAGGAAGGAATTGGTGTTCAAAAATAAGTTAATATTAAACATTTCTGTTCTGTTTTTTATTTCCGACTTATTAGGGCTTCAAGTCGCCGCATACATTGTAATTATATATCTCATTTATACGCAAGAAAAAGTCCAAAATGAAGAATTTGTGGTCTATTTTTCAGTTCTGGCTTATAATAATTATATATCTCATGTACATGCAAAAAAGAATTCTAATATTATATTAAAGACCCTCAGTCACCGAAATAGGTGCCAAACATTTCCTCTGTTGCATCTATAGACAATAGCAGTTACATTAGAAGTTTGATTGTGTGTTTCCGGTTTCATGCTTGAACAAAATAGTGTAGGTAGGTTGGAACAATTTTTTTTTAATTTTTTTTATTTATATATTTAGTTTAAAAGAAAAATTGTGAAGCAAAATTTTTATTTTTTCATTAAAAAAACTTTGATTGTGTGTTTCCGGTTTCATGCTTGAACAAAATAGTGTAGGTAGGTTTTATTTATATATTTATATATTTTTTTTTTTTGTGATTTTTTTTGGCAACATTTTTTTTTTTTCATTAAAAAAACTTTAGATTCGGTCGGGAAAATGGAAACATTAAAAAAAAGAGCCTAATTTGATGTGATTATATCGCATGATTAATGTCAATATTTCTGCAATATTTGTCAACATGGTAAGAAATGTAAAATTAGCATGATAATACAAGTGTAAGAAGGTGTTAATTGGTGATGGTAGCCAAGTATCACTTCCTGATAAAACTAGAAATACTACGCCATGGCCACAACGGACCCTGATGGATAATTACAGTAGCAGATCTTACTAGTATTATGAAAACAGGTTGCCATACAAAAGTTATGTTTAACAACACTGCAAGATAGTATTGATTAAGTAATCATCAATGGCTAATAGATGTCAACACAATAATCACCTTCAGAGTTGAGCGTTTCAATAACAGACATCTCTCTTCAAATCGTTTACTCTTTGTTTACCCTAGACTTACCTCTCCTACCCTCTGTATCTGGGGGACACCCATAAATAGTTTGGCCAGAACATCACCCAAGACCGAGTTTAATGACACCACTGGAACACATTGATTATTAATCAGCGGTTATTACATGCTAAATGCACGGTTATATCGATACTTGGTCACGGAGGAAACCCACTGCTGCCACATAGGCTACTCTTCTTTCAATAACAGCAAGGGATCTTTTGTGCACTTTCCCACAGACAGGATAGCACACACCACAGCCTTTGATAGACCAGTCATGGATTACTAGTTGGAATGGGAAACAATCCAATGGGTCCCCCCCGAGGAGGATCGATCTTTCGACCCATCGAGCTGCAGGCTGACACTCTACCGCTGAGTTACACTCTGCTCCTCACCCAAGACTGAGTGATGCACTCAGGGGTGGGGGAGGGAGGAGGGGTGGAAGGGGAGAAATCAGCTGGCATATCCATATTGTTTTGATTGCCACAGCCGTGCTCCATGAAGCACAGTTGGTGACAGCTGTCATGAGTACGACAGCGGGGGCAATAAATCTGTCAGCTTAACTGAACTAAGGAATACAGGCTGATTTTGACACATGGTTTTAGAAGGATCCTGTTGTCGCCATCTTGGTTGCTATTTTTCTACTGGTAGTAATATTTTTCCATACTGTACAGGATAGCACAAAATAATGTACCAATCATAGGCCACTGGTTGGAACAGGAAAACCCGAATGAATCAAACTCCAACTATTGAGAGAGATTGGACTCAACATAAAACTAGATACATTGATCAGAATATGTCAATTTTACGTGACATTCAAGAATATCAATTATGAATTGACAATGTGTCACATTATAGTGGATTATGCTCATTTACAGCCGATTAGATCTACTAGTGTATTTGGTAACAGATGTGTGGTGGAATCGTTTAGGTTAAACCCACATCTTGTTTTAAAATACATTCTGCAAACAGGTTTTTATGACAAATTTTAGAAATCTACCGTTGCAATATGAATTTTTGTAAAATATAATTCTTTACCCTGTATATATGTTTTTACCTTGATCAGTGTTATATTCTAATTATTATATTTTGTAATCAGTGTTAAATACTGATTTTTATATATTTTATATATCATCTATATGATTTACCATTGTTTGACACCTAATAGCCGATGGTTTCTATTCATGCTGGAGTGTGGTTAAACACCCATGGATGCATTTGATTATTAAGTTAAATATACATTTCATTAATGGCTGCAGCGATATTGAGCTGACAAAAATTGTTTATAGATTCAAACATTGGACCTTAACCTTAAAAAGGGGGGGATAATTGTTTGTTTTTTTCATACGTGCTGCATGCCCCGAGGTCAAGCACAAGCATATCAAGTTTCATCTTCACAAACATCTGTAGGAAGACTTAGTGCTATTACTAGCATATAACACCAGGAACAGGGCGCGCTGTCAGTGTAAGGGAGGGAAGGCTTAGGGTGTTGTGCATGACCTCCAACTTTAAAAAACAATTCTCTATAAAAATAATTCTTTACACAATTGTTTTTACTTTGAACCATAACAATTTATATCATACATACATGTATATATGTATCAAATTGAGCTTACCTCCCCCAACCCCAAACCAGTTCTAAAGTATCCCCCATCCCTCATTCCCCACCTGTTGTATAGTCCACTCAAACCCCCACCGAGAACAAAACTATCTCTGCAAGGTCAGTACGCTAAAAGATTATGGTTGTCCATTGAATAGGAGATGGAACAAAAGTAAAGTTTGTTTTATTTAACGACGCCACTAGAAACACATTGATTATAAATCAGCGGTTATTGGACGTC
>JAULBR010090724.1:0-12384 GCA_032355825.1 Melanodrymia aurantiaca
ACGATAATTTCTGTCAAAAGTGGCTATGGGAGTCTCATGACGTCAAGTGATATGTGACGTCATACAGCGTTAAATGATAGAATCCACAGTCAAAACTATTGACGTCATGGGGCAGACACGCAGAGAACAATGCAGGTCACTCGGGTCATTGTTTATCAAAATGGTAAACAACAGTGTTCTCACACACGGGTGTGTAAGAAATATACTTTATCAGGTAAGTGATTATTTGATTCCATTAATTATATTTGCTTAACCAGTAAATTACTAAACCAGTTACTCAAACGTGAAAAACTAAATTGTTAATTACCAGATAATTGTTTATTGTATATTTGACTACTTTATTATTTAAGATTTCATGAGTTTTATGCTTTTCTTCACATATTTTGTTTACTGCTATTTTTATTTTAATACCTGTACTGTAATATGCAATGAAATAATTGTTATGCTTTTCATTTTTTAACATACATTGCCTCATTGCAGAGCACTAATTTACCCTTTGCCTTTATGCAAACATTATGACTTAAATATTTAAATTGCATTAGAGATTTCTTTACTTCAAGTGTGTAAAGTTATTAACTGAATCGGTAAATTTGCTTTTCAGTCCGAGGATGGAGAGGGGAGGTCCTAATGTTCTCATACTCGCTCCAACTCGTGAGCTGGCTCAACAAATCCAAACAGAAATCAATAAGATTAATTACAAAAGAATTAGAAGGTAAGCAGTTCACTATTCAACTGGTTTATTTTCCATGGTGTGTGCTATCCTGTTTATGGGAAAGCACACATAAAAGACCCCTTGCTGTTTTTCGGTAAGAGTAGCCCATGAAGCGGCGACAGCAGGTTTCCTCTGTGACCATGTGTCAATATAACCATGCGTCTGACATCCAATAACCGCTGATTTATATTCGATGTGTTTCTAGTGGCGTCGTTAAATAAAACAAACTGTATGACGTCATAGTTACATGTGTAGCGTTACGTCATAGCGTAATGTCGTGAAGTAAAAGAAATGTTTACTTTGTTACAGGTGGTAAACGAAAGCGAGGTGAGCAAACTCCGTCGACCCCGAAACGCCATCGAGTGGACAGAACGCCGGTCAATTCATCAACATCATCGCTCAACGGGACGTCCGTTAAACAAGAGAGTTCTAGTCGAATTTAAAACATTTTTCCATTGAGTGGTGGCCTTGTTTTTTAACGCATGTGATCGCTCAAGTTCACCAACACTTGCATAAAATATCATCGGGGAGAGAACTTAATATAGGCACTGCCTGTTCGTCAATTCCCAATGTACGTGTTGTACTAAATAAATATTGTTTAAAAACAAAATCATTTAGGCAAACTGTTATCGATTCGCGTAACCAAAAAAAAAGAATTTTGTTTTGTGAAACGATTTTTTTTACTAACAATTTATTGCATAGAAAATGCATTTCAGATCCATTAATCACAACAAAATGTGGTAAATGACCTCCCAGGTAGGTCATTTAACAGTTGGTTAAAAAGAATCATTTAGGCGTCATTTATATAAATCATTTTAACCGATCAATCCACGACTGGTTTATCAAAGGCAGTGGTGTGTGCTATCCTGTCTGTGGGAAAGTGCCCATAAAAGATCCCGTGCTGTTATTCAAAGAAGAGTAGCCTATGTGGCAGCAGCAGGTTTCCTCTGACCAAGTGTCAATATAATCGTGCGTTTGACATCTAATTTATAATCAAAATGTTCCAGTGGTGTCGTTAAACAAACTTTAACTTTTTATGCTGTCATTTACTGAGATCATTTGAGGTAATTTATATATTATTAAAAGGGTTTCATGTACAGGGTATGGTCACGTCAGTCACGATTGTTTTTCATTATTTTGGTTAGCTATGACAAAACACTGTTGATAGATAATTCAACTGTTAAGAATTTTAATTTGCAGTACAAAACATTGATGAAATCTGATAATATTTGCATTTATTTACATAGCGAAGAGAAACATGAAATGCCCCGTACACAGTTGATAAGGTCATTTTGAGAACACCATTTACCGACTATTTGATGGGAGGTCAACACTGATCATTTGTCGGTCCTTTGTCAGTCATTTACACATCATTTGAGGATATTATTGTAGACATCATTTTACTAAAACATTTTTCAATCATTTGAGTGGGCGATGTAAATTGATAATGTGGGTTATGTTTATGTGCTGTGAAGCGTGGAAATCTTGTATGAATGTTGGGTGTTGGTTGAGATAGTCATGTACATAGGTAGCTTCATTTATTCTTCGGCTGTGAGCTAACACTATAAAGTCACTGTGATTGTTTTTTTCTCTTCATTCTTTCATGCTTATTTTTATCCATGGTGCTATTTTGTTTGATTGTGTTTTAATTGTTTTCTTGCACGTCTGTGCCTGATATTGCTGTATGATGACAATTCGATAAACAACAGTCGAAGTATAGGGAGGGGCTTTGCATGTGGGTATCCATCTACATGGGGCTTAGACCGAGTCCATTATATAAATCAATCGTGTCTACGACTCTTTTCCTGTCAGCTAACACGATACAGTCACCGATTATTTCATGCTTATTTTTATTTATAGTGCTACGTGTACAGTCAAACCTGTCTTAAGCAGCCTCCTAAGAGTGAAAGTGGCCTCTTAAGACAGGTGGCTGCTTAATACACATCGCAATGCACTAAAATTGATGATTTGGTACAATATTATGGTGACCCTTTGAGACAGGTGGCTGCTTAATACAGGTGGCCACTCAAGCAGGTTTGACTGTATATATCCCCAGTTCAAAACTGACTCACTCCAAACCAAAATTCTTTCCCATACATGTAGGTGACTGTGATAAGATATATAACGTAATAAATTGTGTAACTACATAATGTAGACTTTACACATTCGTCATCACACTGTACATAACATATGGCTTTATACAATGACAATAAATAATTTCTATACTAAACATCAGTAGCCTAGATACGTTGACTTGATTTAACAATACGAGTTTGATTTATTTTATATACCTCTGACTACCTCATTATATAATCGAATGGACAGTAATGTTTGTTTAAAGACACCGAATGTTCAGTACATTGTTTAATTATTGAATATTTATTAACTCAGATTTTAAAAATAGAATGATTGTCACACAAGATTAAATCATTTTCTATTGGAATACAAGTACCTTAAATTAAACCAGTGCACATAATTCAGTACATCTTGTAACCCAAAGCATTGAGTATGACATAATGAAAGCCTGCACTGAAATCGATAACGATCGTTCGTACAGGTACGTAAAATATGCACACCAAACATGTAGATAAATAGGTGAATAACAGTTTGAATGCATACGCCCAGTGCAGTCAAAAGGTTTCTGTTTGACAACTTTTACAACTGATGAAAACCTGAGATAAACATGTCAAAATGATTGGGCACAACTATGAGTCATGTCACACTCATTATTACAGCCCCAGTTTTCAAAACTCATGTATGCCAGAGCTTGACACGTTTTACATCCCAGGTCATGGGTAGATAGTATCCAAGTGGTTTGCTTTGCCGAGGGACAATAGTTCAATTCTTCTCACAGGCAACCTTTCTCAGATTGCATGTGTCTTCAACGACTGCAGGAAAATGAATTAATAACTTATTAGATCTCTAATTTTTACAACAGTTCCCTAAGAAAGGAAAATCCCATGCAAACTTGTATATAACACATGTATACTATTCTATTTTTCCTCTTATTAAAGTTTTTGATGAACATTTTATATACATTATGATTCAATTATGTGACACCATGATCTATGATGAAGTACCAGTAAATTTATCTTTACAACAATTCTTTGTAAAAAAACAATAACCCACAAAAACTACTGTCTACATGTATTCTGAACCAAAACAAAACTTTGAAACAAAATAACATACTTGATGACCCACAATAAACAGCATCATAATGAGAAAGATGTGGAATGAAAATAAGTGAACAAAGGTAACAAAGAATGACATAAGATCTCGGCCATCCAACAGGGAAGATTACGAGATACCAGGTTTTGTTTGCTAGTATTGCCATTCACTCACAATGGACTATTGTAAGACTGACACTAAAAATGTGCAAGTGGACACCGAAGGAATGGGATTGAATGCACTAAAACTTACATAAAATTACCCAGGCAGCTTTAAATGTGAGAATCAATTATTGCACAACTGGAAATAATGAGTGTAATTTGAACCAGACACTATAACAGCTGCCTGGCTGGCGGAGACACTTAATACAGAAGGATAGTGTAATCGATAACTCATAACTCAAGTTTTTAACAATCAAACATGTTATTATAACTTCAAGTATTACCTTTTTATAGATATGGGATCTATCTATTATATACATTTTTGTAAGGCCCCTTTGTTGTTTAAGATCAGAGGTCGAAATTTGTCACACAAAAAAACTAAAAAGTTTGTTTCTTTAACAACAATACTAAACTACTTTGTCTAATAAATCATCCATTATTAGGTCACAAAGATAGAGTAATTTTAACACCAGGGCACGGTTGTTCGAATCCTGGGTTAGCACTAACCCTGAGTTAAGTGCCTAATCACGAGTTAAATTCAACTACTGATTAAAAATTGTGTTGTTCAAACGTTGGTTAGCGCTAAGTTAACTATGAGTAAAATATACCCTAACCCAGCTTTTAACCTGTGATTAGCCAACCGTGGGTTAAGGAATTTAACCCATGGTTAGTGTTAACCAGTGGTTAAGTTAACCCAGGATTTGAACAACCGGGCCCAGGTGTCTTCCCAAAAGGTGAGTGTATCCTGCTCCACCAGTGACATCCATCAAAAACACATCCATATTGTTATTCTGCTGTCTTCATCTAAACCATGTAAAAGCATAAAACAGGTCGAAGTAAGTTATTGCATCAGACATCATCTGTGTCAATGATGCGTCATATTGTAAAATCAATTTTTTACTTACCATGGTACCTGCACTTTTTTCTATGTATATAAATTACTACAGTTTTCCTATGATCGATTATAATTGTAAATTGGGTGTACTTAAGCTGGCTTTGTTTCCATATGTACGTCATCCGTTGTGCATCATCCGTTAGACATGCAACATTTGGCACACGCCAAGACACGTTCCATATATACGATTTCACGGGCTGATGGGTTATTTTCATCCATGCTTTTGTGCATACTGCAGAACGTAAATGTAGCTTTTTACAATTTTAAGTGTATGCGTGTGTGTGTGTTAGTTTTAAATGTGGTTCTTTAATCAATTACACAAATTTATTCCAATGAATTATTAATTACCAAATTCCCTACACGTAATATGAATATAACATAGCCTTCCATAATTATCTGTGTATTTGCATTATAGTTTCAATAATTTTATACGTTTGTTATATACCTGAACTTTACAGTATATAGTAAACAAATGTGTGACATGCTGATTAACCTACTGTGACTATCCATGGCAGACCAGGACAGGGTGTGTGAATAGATACATGTGTAACATGTGCCACTGGAAAGTTTAAGGGCATGTTTGCAGATTACTTTTTGACAGTTGGCTGGGTTTTTTTCAATATTATATCTGCAGGCAATATTTTTATTTGCTTTTATTTCTTTATCTAGATGCATCTGTATGCCATTATATCTGAATTTTATCCACAAACGATGTATAAATTTATATTTTACTAGTAAAGAAACTGTTTTATGTTTAAAAGAGTCATAAAATAATCCTTGAATATTCCAATCCCACTAATCCTCTAGGTCAACTTCTTTTCACTGGGTTTTTTTCCTGCATCAAATGTAAACGTTTTTACCAATAAGGAAGAGTCACAAAAGGTCAAATGTCCATTGTCATCTTTGACTTTCATTGTAATACTGTATATTAAACTAGTATGAGTCAGAAGTGTGGGGCCAACAAATCATTATGGCAAGATAAGATATAACATTGAACTATCAGAATGTTAAGTTACATGGTCGTTTCCCACCAAAATTTCATATTTCCTGATTGACCCTTAAGAACTAGCATCAGACATAGCCCATTCATGGATTTTATCAATTATATACTATTATTTAATGGGAAGTTGAACACAAGTGACTTATCAGACTGCAGGGACAGGCGCTGTATTATAGTGTTTAATATGTTTATAGTGAAAAAACTGGCCTATATCAATGTTTTATGGTTATCGAGATAAGATCCTGAGGTGTCTGTATCAAAGAGGAAGTAAACTCAGGTAATGTCTCTGTTCTTAAATGGGGGCGGACATAGTCTACAGGTAGAATGTCTGCCTGTGGTGGGATAGGTCAAGGGATCAATCCTCCACAGCTCAAAACATTTTATGGGCTATTTTACAGGCAGTGATACACGACTGGTTTATAAAATTCCGTGTTGTATGCTGTCCTGTCTATGGGATAGTGCACATAAAAGACTCCTTGCTGTTTTTCGATAAGAGTAGCCCATGAAGCGGCGACAGTGGGTTTCCTCTGAGACCATGTGTCAATATAACCATGCGTCTGACATCCAATAACCGCTGATTTATAATCGATATGTTCCAGTGGCGTCGTGAAACAAAACAAACTTACTTTACTATTCTTAAATGAGTCATTTTATTCATATGTAGGCCTACATGTTTGGGTTAGCATTGAAAAAGTGTTGGACTATTTGTACCAGTCGTTCGTCTTTTGAAACATGGGAAGATAACTTTCAGAAATGACCTTATTGGTGGAATTTGAATCCACAAACCACGCACCCCCCCCCACCCCTGTAACCGCCCCTGCTGTAACAAATGTCTTTTGCATTGTTGAGTTGGAGAAGTGTGCTTGTTATTGCGGTTATATGCACAGAGGTCAAGTATTGATAGTATGAGAGCTGCATTGTTGGTCAGCTTTAACTTATCAATGTATTTGCTTTAACCAGGAAGAAATTTGTTTTCCAAGAACTGTACACTTAGGATATTCAAATTGATTTCTTGGAAATGACAGGTTTCCATTATCATGAATATGTGACGATGTTAATCATTTGATATTTCAATATATACCTGTCCAATTTTCTAGTGATAAAGATGATGTTTAAATATTTTTTAAATGTTTTTATAATACATATATAGCAATTCTTTAACTACATGTATTTTTAGCCATAAACAATTACCGGTATGCTCCAACTACAAAAATTTACCTATTTTGTTCTTACTTTGAACTTACATTTTTAAACCTAGATTAAAAATGTATATTTTAATTTCGTTGTTTTCTGTATATTTATGGCTCATTTCAGTTTCTTTCTGTTTTCACTTCGTCTTGTCTCATCTATCCAGGATGTACCTTCATGCACGAGAGGTCAAAGGATCCATTCTTCTCTCTGGGCGCCATGCTTCAATGGTGTTATTAACAGACTTTATCCATCTGTCCATCTATGCATTTAACCAATGTCTTCTACATATACCAATGTATGTATGGCACATGTTCGATGTGAAACTCAGCTACGTAATTTGTCTTGAATGCTGAATGTATATTTCACACACAAAGTACACTCTTGAATTGTAACTGCAGGTTATGCAGTGCAACAAGATTAACTCTGCACTCTGCTCTGCATCTGTCACAGGAATGCGTAATCATTCTCTTGCACAAAGGACTATTTTCATATAACATAACATAACAAAAATAGAAAGCTAATTTTCGTTGTTATTTAATGATAGCATTAAAGTTGTCAACATTTTGGAATTTAAGTAAATTTGTCTTGTTATCATGAGTAAATTTAGGCGTCAGAGTCTAATTATAATTTTGAATGAACACACAATTTTAGATGAAAGACTTTAACATTAGCATACATGTGCAGTACAGTATGAGCATTTGTCTTGGACCATCTGGTTATGTAAAAAAAACTGTTCCAAATCAGAATTTGTACCTATCTCCATGGTGTAGTTGTTAGCCTGCTGCAAACCCGTAGCCAGCATTTTGAGAGTCACCAAAGTTACTTATCGGGGTCTGTGGGGCATGGTCCCCGGAAAAATGTATCCTAAAACATGTTTTCCTGGAATCTTGACTTTAAGGTTATATTTTTAAACCATGATTTAAACTTTTAATCCCATTACCAGCTTCAACATTAGTGAATGTTCAGCAAGGCTCAATGGGAACACTGGTTAACAATATCCATGGCATGTACTGTCCTGTGGGAGAGTGCATATAAGTGATTCTTTGTTTAATAATGAGCAGTGGGTTTCTTCTTTCATACAAACATTAACTTCTATCTTGGGCAGGAAGATGAGGCAGCTGGACTGCATGTCCATAACAGACATGCTTGAACCTCAATTGGTTATAAGCATGTAAATAGGTCATAACTAACTAAGGATTTAGCCATTTGTCTTGATACAGTAAAATCCACTCAAGCAGAATGATTATAGATACCTGGTGGGCAAGTGAAAATTTACAAAGCATTGTCTAGAAATGAGTGCATCCAGTTTATTGCTGCAGTTCATAGCCGTACATCACCGGTGCACTTTCCATAATCACCTCATAAAGGTGAACAACAAAGAAACCAGTGATATAAACAACAAGTAGCTACAAAATTGTAATGAAGTTTGTGTCAAACCCTCCCCCAACAAAAATTAACATAATTTTGATGGAATTTACTTTTAAAAGAAGAAAAGCGTCTGAATTTAATTTGTATGATCAATGTTTATTCATTCAGGATGGGAAATCATGTGATATTTATGCAACTTTTACTACCATCAATATACAGTTGCATTCAATTACAGATACAGCTGTTTCTTAGTCTTAAAACCTTTTTTATTGACAAACACACTGATATCAGATTCTGACTGGTTTGTTTAATAGCTTCAGCTGTTACATGTGACAGTATTTTCAAATTTTACGGGAGGAATTTGTTTTTGATGAATAATTTACAATAATTGTCACAAGTGTTTTCCATTTTATTATTAAATTTACATGCTTTGTTTTGTTGGATGTATATTAACATAATTATGTAATTATACCAAAATAAATAAAATAGTTCAATAAATGTTTCTGGGTATTTAAACTGTTATCCTGTTAACAATGTGTTGGTTCTATGGTATTATTATAAACAAACAAATACACTTAACCACATGCTGTTGTACAGAGGCGTCCAGGGTAATCGTGTTAAACTTACTATTCAAACGGTCTAGATATAAAAGAACTAATTTTTACACCAGGTATTTAATATACATATATTGAAATTTTAAATCAATCCATTTAAATGTGAATTATTCAAATTTCAACAAAACACCCACTACTTTATATATTACGTAATCCTTGTATGAAATCCCAACATGTAAGTCTGTATTAAATAACCTAGTTAGGCTTCATTTGAATAGCTATAGCGATAACGGTTGCCGGTGATAAACGGTTGACGCGGCCGCCGACAGTACGACAGACAGTATAGTACGGTAGTTTGATTCACTTGTTTGAATAGTCAGCTGTGTGTGAGCTGTGTGTGAGCTGTGGGAGTGGCCGGAATCCATCCCGCGCAGACACTCCTGTCCTCGCTGGTACAGTGTCGCAAACAACAAGTCCTTCAGTGCACCCTTTTCTCATTGAGTAATTGCCTCCTTTCTCTGCCTCCAGATAACATTGTGTCACTTCAAGGTACTGGTCCTAGTTTCCGTACACGATGAATTGATGTGAAGGATTCAAAGCCATCTTGCAGACCACCTAGTAGAACATTAACATTTTATACAGTGTTTAAATCTAAATTATATGTATCTGTAATCAGATTGATTTCTAATCATTTATTAATCACAGCCAGCATATAATATCAGTATGAGTTGTACTTGTGTATATACAGTACATGGAGCGAAATTTAAAAATACAAAAATACATAAAGATGTAAATAGGAGGATAAACATAGTTTTTTGTTAATAAAGAGTTTTCAAATGTAAATGCAGGTAAAATCATTGGGGGAAACTTTTGTAACTAGCGGGGAGATGCATTTAAATGAAAGTTACTGTTCATTTTTGTGACCAGCAAGTAGAAGTTTTAATAATGCTCATTTAGTATAGATACACCTACATGTACACTGCATCAAATCAAAAACTTTGGTTTCAAAATAATTTCTTATACAGACTAAACACCAAAGTGCATCCATTCGCATTCACTTTTATCCCAATCCACATACATGTATGTGAAAGTTAATACTCGCTTCCAGTAACTGTTCTGTTTGGGTATTTTTCTTGATTTATCAACGTAAATGACAAAAAGTAGTTCAATTTTTTCTATTTTGTTATGCGACTGTTTGAAAACGAACATGTATCATATTAAACTGTATTCAGTCGCTGATGTCACATTGGTTATCTCGTAGAATTCACTTATAGTTTAAAATACATAATGAAAAGCAAATTTGGTATAAATAACAGAATATCGTAATTGTGTTGGAAACAAACAGATAAAGTTTGTTTAATGACATCACTGGAAAACATTGATTAATAATTAGCGGTTATTGGATGTCAAACGATCAGTTATATCAACACATAGACTACTCTTACTGAATAACAGCAAGGGATCTTTTATGTGCACTTTTCTACAGACTGGATAGCACACACTGCTGACTTTTTTGGACGAGTTGTGGATGTGATGGGAACAAATTCCCAATTTTAATCAAAATAATTTTCCATTACCATAGTTTTTTTTCTATAAATAACCATTGACAGTAAAGTTTTGTACCCAAAAAAATAAAATTTTTTGGTTTCCATACCTTTGTAGGACTTTCATATATATGTATATATTTTGTTATTTGAGTAGATTCCATATTCAAGAATTACATTTTTATTTAAGGAATGTTTAACATTCATTACTTATATTTATTTTTTATTTTTTGGACACTGAGATTTTTGGCAAAACAACATTGGTATTATGGAACAGTGGAAACAATTTTAAAATGTTGAAATAATAAAATAAACTTGAGAATAGCATAATAATAATGCTAAATTCATCCACAAATCACAACTTTCACTGCCAGATACAAGCGTTCATGGACGCCGCCATTACTGAAATCATGTGACGTCATTCAGCGCTCTGGTTGACGTATAATGTATGTTGCAGCTTTTGCCAAAAAAACGACTATAGGCATTTTGCGGGTTCTGCTAAAAATGCCAATGTTTTTGCATGAGTTACAATGGGACTTAGTAGGTTTTGCATTAAAATGATTTGATTTTCAGAAACTAGGCACTGTAATCTTCAGTTTGATGTAAAAAAGTCTATTTTGTTCAAAATGGCGTTTAGCGGGTTTTGCGCCTGAGCTCTTCAATTGGCAGATGCTTTACAATTCATCAAATGCAGAAATCTGTGAAAAATAGAAAAACAAGTCTAGGAAATGTAATCTGGCTCTTTATCTAAATCAGTGCTCATCGTTTTTGATGTCTCCATGTATACACTGACATTTACTTGTGCTATTTGTGTTGATGTCTCCATGGTATATATTATACAATATGATGTACTTGTGCAATTTGTTTTGAAAGGAGATGCTGTTGTCATAGACAATGCTGCTTTCTCATGGAATGAAGAAAATGGATTAACGTTGAACAAGTATAAACTTTGTTATTCATTTAAACAAATTTTAGTTTGATGTTTTCTTACTGAGAAATATCATAACATTGGTATAACGTGTCATGTGATTTAGGTTGAGAGGAGTGGGACATAGCGCAGCGCAAGCATGTCTGTCTGAGGTTCGATAGGTCGAAGGATCGATCCTTGTAAGGGGACCCGTTGGGTTATTTTCTGTTCCAACCAGTGATTAACGACTGACCTATCAAAGGTTGTGGTGTGTGCTATCCTGTGTGGGAAAGTGCACATAAAAGATCCGTTACTGTTATTCAGTAAGAGTAGCCTGTGTGACAACAGCGGGTTTCCTCTGTGACCAAGTATTATATAACCGTGCAATTAACATCCAATAACCAATATGTTCCAGTGATGTAAGTAAACAAAGTTTATCTGTATCTTTGATTCGGTTGTCATATTATTGTCATTGCTAACCAATGACAGATGTACTAAATAATGTCGCCATCTATGTGCTAAAATGCAACAGCAATGGTATGAGCCATTTTGTAAAATTGAAAGGTTCATATTTTGTTAACAAACAAATAGAATTGACCAAATGAGGTAAATGTGGTGGGGACTCTTAACTCCCCAACTCCAATCCTGTGTGTGTGTGCGTGCGTGCGTGCGTGCGCGTATGTGTGTGTTCAATATCCGTTACATAGATGATGTTGCCATGTTTGTTGTATCTAGTTGTTATTAATGGCTGGTTGTGTTTGACTTACAGTATCAGCTTGAAGGTAGCGGAGGGGGAACTCGTGGCAGTTGTTGTATCTAGTTGTTATTAATGGCTGGTTGTGTTTGACTTACAGTATCAGCTTGAAGGTAGCGGAGGGGGAACT
>JAULBR010090735.1:0-12382 GCA_032355825.1 Melanodrymia aurantiaca
GATTGCGCGAGCTACAGCAGAATAAACAAACATCACGAATGAACAAGCATCACGAAATTACAAGCCTTGACGATACAAAATGGGAACTAATTACACTTTTAAATTTCCTGAAATATTGCCAGGCAAACAATAACTTAAAACTCATTCGATACAATTAAAAAGAGTTTTCATTTAACTGTGTTAAATGACAATTTTGTTTTATTGATTTATATAATTTAATAATTTACAGCTTAAAAATAAGTTTAGAAAATGAAGAAAAAAGGTTATATCATTAATTATGCAATTGCTTCAAATCATATAGAACTAAAAGATTAATTAATAAAAAATGTGCTGTAACTTTAATACTAACACTAACTTCTGTCCTGGTCAGGCAGTCGAGGCAGCTGGACTGCTTGACCATGATGGACGTATTTGAACCTTAATTGGATGTAAGCACGTAAATAAGTTATAACTATCTAACTAAAAATCCCGCCTTAGCATTGGGTTCCGGCCTTTGATGGCTGACCATACCCAAGCTATGGACACCTAAAACAAATCGGTCACTTTTAAAAATACATTCTAGACGTTCACATTTGTCTATACATTCACTTCCCTCGAATGATGTTAAACTGACGGCCACATTCAGGTAAAAAATTCTTTAAGACATTCACTAAATACAATGTTAAATTGGCAGACAGGAGGAAAGTGTAAAACTATATGATTAAGAACTAACAGTGCTGGGGCACTCAAATTGAATAATCCCCAGCTTTGTGGCAAAGCTAACAAACGTGGTTGACAGAGCAACTTTGTGTCGGGAACAGAGTCTGGTTAAAATCAATAGTGCACCCCGCAGTTGAGTCTCGGCGATCAGCTGATGTTTTCGAGGATTAAACACGACAATGTATGTTTCAATAGACGAGGAGAACAGATCTCTGGAGGTTTATTAAACTAGTGACAAAATCACTTCACGTTGAACACGAGCAATTCCCTCGGTAAGTCAGGTCGTCGCAGTGTAACAAAGACGAAGTTTGTTTAACGAGACTGCACAGCATATTGATTAATTAATCATCAGCTATTGGATGTGTAACGTTATACAGAATGCCTTATGCCAGTCGATGAGTTACTACATGTACGTGTCTGTATCTATTAGCAATATCATCTTAAATTTGCAAGATATAATAAATATTTACACATCATTTTAACCATTTTTTACTGAAATTTTTAGTTTCTTTTCATTTTTGTTGGATGAGACAGATATTCAGACACATGGTCGGAGATGAAGCAAATTGCTACCGCATAGGCTAAATTCCTCCTAATTAGCAACAAGAGATTTTTTATATATATGCCCTTTGTCAAAACCAGTTAGCCACTGGTTGGAATGTGAAAAAAATAATTGGTCTACTCTGAAGGATCGATCCTTTTACCTCACGCACTTGAGGTAGTCGCTCTAACCACTGCAGTGTGTTAATAGTGTCTTAGTCGATTGTGAGCCTGTCTCAGCTTGATCTCAAAGCTAATCTCTATACAACTTATAATGACTGTTATTTACATAGGCCTCAGTTGTTCTCAAGGATATATGTATGTATGTAACAAAGAATTATAGCCGCATGATAAACTCAACATGGTCAGTAACCTATCAAAACTCAGTTTACATCAACGCAAGTCACCGCTAATAATATACGTATTCTCATTGCATAACGTTGATTCAAAAGATTAGCTCAAATTACATTCGTAATCCATCCGACTTTAATAATATTTTAATAAACTAGACGGAACATGTTACAGATGCGTACCTGTAGGTTCATGACAATAAGTGCGCAATGTTTCAAAAATAATGTATCCAGACACAATTTTTTAAGGCCTAACATATAATTTTATACGTATTTTTAGAATTACTGTTAATTAATTATTAAAAATTAATATTCATTTATTATGACCCATACGTGATAGATTAGTTTAATTACTGTACAATTGTTCATCACATTGTGATATATGATTGTGACGTCACACTTCTACACAAAATAAACATTGATGGAGTTTCTGTCCGTTCATTTTTCCTATACATTTTTTATTCAACAATAAATAAAATACTAAACTCCTTTCTTTTCAATACCATTTTTATAAATTAGTACATAGTTACATGGACTCGTTCATAAAAATGGTATTAAACTGAAAGTCGTTTAGTACATCATATTCCATAAGTATTATAAGTGTGACATGTATAATTAATAATCACCATGTACATACAGCGTATTGTCGTGGGTTGGCAAACGTCGAAATGTGCAAATGATGTAAGTAGTAATGCAATAACAGCTAACAGTAGACACGTCTACAGGATATACACGTTTGCACCGAACGTTATTTTTTGGCCTGCACTAGACGACCCGAATTAGCGGAACCGCAACATAAAGTGCATTGCATGAGATGGCGGTGCATTATGACAGCAAAAGGGCAGCAGTTTGATCAATGTTTATTCAGCAAATCATTTCAGTTTGTCACAGTGCCCGGCTGACAGACCATTACAATGGGAGTGTGTGACTCACCTCACGTTTGCATTTATCAACGCATCATATACCGCACATCATAGTGCTCACACAATTATACATGTACCACCGGCCAATCAGAGGTTAAATGTCCATTGGAATCCTGGTGTCAATATAGATGAATATATAGACAATAGGTTACAAATCACGAATTAAGTCACCTGTTAAATTAATGTTTCCAACATTAGATAGTTATAACTTATTTACATGCTTATATCCAATTGAGATTCAAGCACATCTGTCCTGGACATGCAGTCCAGCTGCCTCGACTGCCTACCAAGGACAGCAGAATGTTAGTATGGAGAGGAAACCCACTGTTTATCACTAAACAGGAAGGGATCTTTTATAATTATCAACTCTCCAACAGACAGACAAACAAACAAACAAACAAACAAACAAAGACTTTATTTCATTCATGGGACATGTACCAGTCCACAGCCATTGTTATGGTTAAGTGCAAGTGTATCCATTGAGACTTGTCAAATACTCACTAGGGTTGGAGCTGGTACTGTGATTAAACATTGCATCGCCTCAAGCAGGATTCGAACCCAGTATGTACCAGTCTTGGTGTCCTAAGCACTACACCATGGAAACTGGTCCCAACATAAATTTCACTCCAACAAATAATCTATAATTCCGAGAGTGTCCAGGAGGTTATTGCAAAATTCTAACTCTACCTATGTAGACTGCCAAAAATATATTATCCCACATAATTCTACTGTATATACATGTCTGATTAAAGTACACAACATGTATATGCTGGCGTATCAATAAATAAACACTACTTTATTTTTATATATAGAAGCAGTTATAAATAATGACGTTATCTCCAGATTGTTTATAAATACATGTATGATATTCAAAGTGCAGGCGTAGATAAGTGAAGTGTGCACCATATATACAGGTACGTGATTCTTCACAGGTAAAACACACACAAACACACCCTCTTGTGCTGGTACCAAATGACATGCAAATATTATGTTTTCAAATCATCTGACCGACACACTCACTATCGTGATGGTGAGAAAGATAATCAGTATACCTTGTATACACACGGACACACCCACCTACCAGTCATAGCCTGGAAACACCATATTTTACTTTTGACACTTCGACGGACAGATTTAATATACAATGTGAC
The DNA here is from genome assembly GCA_032355825.1 of Melanodrymia aurantiaca. Taxonomy (NCBI): domain Eukaryota; kingdom Metazoa; phylum Mollusca; class Gastropoda; order Neomphalida; family Peltospiridae; genus Melanodrymia; species Melanodrymia aurantiaca. The sequence continues at coordinate 3,664 of JAULBR010090735.1, forward strand.
CCATTATTATAAGTTACTCAAGGCCAGATCTGGCTGAGTTAACCACGTAGGTTTTACACTACCATACTGTTTGTTTACAAGTTGTTATATACATTTGTAAAATATTTCATTTTAAGAAATACATCGCACATTGAAAGGGATTACAACAAGTCTTGTTTTGTAAAAGATGAGGAACTCATATATACAGAACATCATCATAGGTTGACCACAAAAAAAAGCACCTGTTAAATTTGATGTGTTTTTTTTTGGCCGCCATTCGTGAATGAGCACATTAATTAATGCATCCTTAATGTTTTTTAAATATCAACAGAATTTTTTTTTTTTTTACGCGGCTAATGTGGAGCAAGGACAACACTTGTAAATGAATTATGCAATAATTAGTGGCCCGTGATCTAGCCCTGTATCGATGAAAAGAAAAAACTATTATCTAGCCAGACTATATTGAGCTGCTACAGATGGCTTCAAGGTCACGTGATAGTCTCATAGTCGTGTTGTGCCTACATGTATATATACATCACATGTACATTTATAAATATATATATATACCGGTGTATATATATGAGATGTGTTCCAACAGCTGGCAGGCACGAGGGCAGTCAGGCAGGCGGGCGGGCGGGCTACATGTATGTGATATTTATAACCGTGGACAGATGCATGAAGCAATCAGACCTTGATCATCTGCACCCTGGGCAGTGTGTTCTGCTGTCAATGTACCAACTAATCTCTGATTCACTCTTCAGGAATTTTATTATCACGACATCTCTACATACAGAATTGCTATGCAAAACTTTCAGTAGATTCGAGAAAATTAATATTTCATGAGTGAGCATGGATGATGACGTATCTTGAATGAAATATTTCCCATTTCCACTCACAAAGATTGCATACATGTTTTATTTATTATATATGCATACGTCTACCAATATTATATTGCACATACACTGGTCTAGCAATGATTACATATTGGGAGCGGGTTTGGGTGGGGGAGGTTGGCGGAAGGTAGAGACCCACACTGAATATGAATCTGCAACTGATGTTCCGTGTATCCTGCCAAATTACATGTATGGCGATAAATAAAATTGATAGAAAATCTGTTAACACTTTGCATCCGACACACAGGTGCATAGGCAGCGAGATATTAATATAACTAGTGTAATAATAGTATTGTTACAGGTATACGGGTCAAACAACATTGAAGTACTTGTCATGACTGTCAATTATGCTTTTATCATTTAATGAAATCACGAAGTATTTTTAGTTCAGGTAGATTTACATTGATCAGATGCCAACATTTACCGATATTCTCTTACAGTAAGTATTATATGATGATGAGATGGGGAACAGACAAGGAGATTGTGGAGGACCATGATTGAAAGTACACTAGCTAGTTAACCTAGATATTTAAGAGCATAGTCGTAAAACCTCAACAAAGAAATCTGGTGTAATTTGGTAGACTAACTAAACTGATTCTTGCTTAATGAAATTAGGAGCCTTGACCACTTCTTAAATCTGTGGCACCGCTCAATGTGTACGAAGAGTAATCAGGGGATAAAAATATTTATTTATATTTTTATTTTTTTGACCAGCCATCAGGCAGGATGACAATTAAAATTTGCTATCCAAGTCAGTAGCGTTCCATATTCTAGAAGCCCTGATCAATCACTTTGCGATGCGGATATTAAATATCCGAGACATTACAACTTACTCAGACAGGAATGCATGACGTACCACAAGTATGAGAATGATAGAAAGTACACTGATTAGCAAGATTTGTATACAGTGTATTTAAGTTACTCGATCACTAATGAAATACAGAGTTCTGAAGCAGATGTTTAGCACCCTTCTTTCCTGATATATAACAAACTGACAAGAATATTGATATTCACCAGCCATGAAATCATGTTTCTCACACAATAGAATGCTCATGAATCAATTAATGGTTGAAACTGTAATTATAATGTTTCATTTCTTTACTTACCCATCACTGTCTTGATAATTAATGTTCAACTTCTTATTTCCCATGATTTCTGAAATTGAAAAAAACAAAATGAAATAAAAAATGATATTTATATGTTGTACATATAGTTATTATTGATAGATTTGCAAACCTTACTGTACAGCTAGTACTTACTACATGTACGTGTACTACACGATTTCTGCAAGTACCGTATGTGTTGGTATATTTAAAGTATACACGTACACAACATAAATTGGTAAGTCGCTGCACACATAACTGTACACAGGTGTTGAAGCAAGACAGCTCAACACAGGAACATCATGCAGCCTGAGATTCGAAAGCCAAAGAATCGATCTATCCGCCTTACTGGACCCGTTGGTCTATTTCTCGTTCAAACCATGTGCTTCACAACTGGTTGCTCAAAGGCTAGGGTATGTACTATCCTGTCTATGGGAAAGTGCACATCAAAGATACTTTCTATTAGTCTGTAACAGTAGGTAATGTGGTGGCAGCAGGTTTTTTCCGAGACCATCTGTCATTACACAAACTTTATTATAGTACCAGAGGTGTTGCAGTTGCAAAATGTTTGTTTTACAGAGCGGTCTAATATCGAGGATCGATCCCTTGACCTTGCAAACCAGCGAGTTAAACAGTACTCCTGTCACTCCAGTCTGTTCTTTAATTACAATTCTCATGATTAGCTGTATTTAATTGATCCATTATGTTGGTGTCAGGTTACAAATCTATCATGTGCCAGGGGTGGTCCGACCCAGGATTTGTAAATAGAAGGGGCTAAGTATATAGATATAATAAAGTACCATTTTGCACAAATTTAAAAAATTAACATACAAACAAAAACAACATATTAAACAAAGTGATGGCATGGTCCCCCTGGCCCCCCACCCCCAATTCTGCTCCTGTGTGTTACAAAAGCGAGTTAAACATGTTTTTATTCTGCTTGACAAATGTATCACGAGACAATCCTACCGTTGACGTTAATACACATACACACAGGTCGTTATAGTAACTAGTCAGGTAAGCATACATTATACACAGCTGACATAATTACACATGTATACTAACAGTAATACGTCATGTAAGTACTGTGATATACAGTGTCACACACACACATATACATGTATATATAATATACTGCCTAGCAAGCAGTTTATAGTTTTATCAATATGCATACGTGACTGCACACAACTCTGTACAACTCTATCTGTACAGTGTACTGCTGTTGTAGGGTCCACCATATACACAGCGTCTACGAGACACGTATACCATACCGGGATATACACATACATACATGTCAGCTTCAATGTACTTTTTTAAATGAAGTAGTTAAAGATTGACCAGGTCAAATTATCTATTCTCGTCAGTTGCTTTTCCTCTCATTCCAACCAGTGTTCCACATCTGATACAAATTTAATGTACATTAAATGCAGTGGTATGTGCAATTATGTCTGGGAAAGGACATTAAAAAAAAATTCTTGCTGCTTAAATTGAAAAATAATAGCACTGTCTGTGTGGTATCAGTAGGCTACTTCTGAAATAATGTGTCAAAATGACAATGTGTCTGCCATCCAATTAGCTGGTAATTAATTAATGACCATTACACGTGTACATGTATACAAGTACATGTATTATGTATAGTGTATGATGACCATGTATATAAGGACATTATAAAGACACAATGCTGATACCGGTCTCCATGGTGTAGTGGTGAGACCACCAATCTAAAGACTGGTAGGCATTGGGTTCGAATCCCATTGGAGGTGATGGGATTTTTAATCACAGTAACGGCTACATGCAACCCTAGTCATAATGAGTAAGTGTACACTACGTACACTAGCTATGAGCTAATATCCCCGTACTGGTTAACAAAGGCCATGGTACGTACGTACTCAGGAGTCAGGGTTTTATTTCTCAAATTTCACTCGACGCCCATGGCTTTGACTTTGGGAATTTTAGCATCGTTTAACTAAAAATTAGGAATTTTTATTTTCATTGGCAAACCATATTAATAATTAACAATTTTTCACATTAAAATTGGGAATTTTTACTTCAAAATTGGGAATAAAAAACGCCAGCCTTTGGGTTTGGGGAATGGTGCCGATTATCGGAGTCTAGCAACATAGGTGATAAAACCAAGGTTGTACTCTTTTAAAACGATGATCGATTATGGTTTTTCATGATTGGTGATGGTAATTAGTAAGGCAAATAACCAATAATAAGTGGTTATTTCACAAGTTTGTGTCCAATGTGGAATTTTAATGAACGAGTTCACGTTGTGGTGAAAATGTGTATTGGACGTGAGGACGTAGGCCTCGAGTCCAATACGCATTTTCACCACAACGTGAACGAGTACAATGAAATTCCACATTGGACACAAACTTGTGAAATAACCACTTTATTATACATCTCAAAAACTAAAGAAAGAACAAAAAGAGTTAGAAACGTCCATTTGGAATAATATTCATGTTTTTTTGTAATCATTCAATTTACATGCTCATTATCTATAACAATATTTTTGTTATGACGTCATGCTTCTTGAACGGTTTGACGTCATATTAATTGTTTCGTACATTACGGAAATGCACGCACGTCCAATACAGAAATGCATGCGCGTTCATTACGGAAATGCACGCGCGTCCATTACGGAAATGCACGCGCGTCCCAACAATATGGCCACACCCCGTCCAATAACACTTATTGAAAGGTGGTCCCTTTGAACTAGGCTACATTATCGTAAAATAATGATCGATCACATGTTGATTGGAATAGTAACTATAGATGTATAATAATAACAGTTATCTTCTTCAACCTTTAGTGAAAATAACCCTATCATTGTTACACTACAATACAATATTACAATATTATATAATAAAGTACAATGTACATGTTGTCTCATTTCTACAGGTGTTTCGGTGCAGCAGGCCGAACCTTGCAATTAGTCCCTGCAACCAGATAAATAATCACAGTGCAGGAAAATCAAACCATCTGTGCATTATGGCATGAAACTCATTAGTGACAAGAAATAAATGGAGACATATACTTAATTATTTTAATCCACCATAATCCAAACTGTATTAACACTTGCATATCGTGTTGCAGTGACGCCCATACAAGAGCAATGGGTTCATACAAGTGTCAACTCTGCTTGTCGATACAAAATTATATACTTATTGCTTATTTATTTCACAAGATAAACATGGTATATTGCTAGCATTTAGCAAGATAATTTGACTAGCATATAATCCATGCACAGTAATTGCAATACTTGTTCTGGAACATCAGAGAAGAAACATGCAGCTGCTGGTGTAATGGCAACAGTTATCCACACACAGAGCAGCATTATATACAAGTTATGACGAAACTTGTTGGATCCCTGGTAGGAACAGAAAAGAACCTAATGCGTACACACACTAAATAAATAGCATAGTGGTTAAACAACTGGGCACAATTTTAAACTCTGGGAAATGCGTATATAAATCCAATGTTGATCATTGGTAAGAGTAGCTTATTGTGTGGCAGCAGGGTGTTTTATCTGAGATAATGTGTCAAAAAAATGCTGTGTTTGACATCCAATAGCAGATTAATATTAATCAATGTGCTCTAGTGGTGTGGATAAACAAACCAAACAATATATCCTGATATTTGGAAACGGTAATTCAGTGTCTGGCATGGCAGATAAGCATATTAATGTATTACTCCCAAGTGAAATTCTGCCCCCGCCCCCACCAATATTTCTTAATGTTTCTAACAGGTTTGAAAAAATCATAGGTTTATAAATAGTCTCAAGTAGAAACCATATAGCTCAAAAATGAACTCTGAATGGCTTTGCTAATGAAGTCCTTGAACTCGGTATTTTTCCGTGATAACATTCAACACAATCATTTTGTTGCTTTTTCCAATTAAGTCTATGGATAAAAGTAATCCTTTTATCTAAGCTAATGAATGTAGGCCTATATAAAAGTATACATTGATGAAAGAAATGAAAAAAGGTTTGAACCTAATGCTTTATGCATTCAAAAGCATTGTGGTGGTTGAGAAAATCGAGTATTTAGATCAATGATGCAATTTAAAGTTATTAATACATGGTGTATTACACATGTACTGATTTATTGTTATACCAAAGTTGTTTTTAGATATACACCGATATAAACATTCTAGCAATTTTACTTCAGTGAATAATTTCATAAATTTCAAGGTATTCAAGACACTGGTTGGAATGGGACAAAAATGTAAAGCTTCTAACAAGTCTACTGAGAAGAATAATTCCTTTGACATCATGCAGACTATGCCGTCTCCATGGGCACAGCATGGTCTGGCAGTGGTGCCTTTCAAATATGAACATAGTGCATTAGTGGACCCCGATGGATTCTAATACAAACCTAGCAAATCTTATTGTCTACATTTTTTCTTTTATAACCTAATATTGCATTGTAAAAATTACCGTCATCTTAAAAGCCCTTTGGGTTTTAACTACAACTGATTTAGCTTTGCTTTCGTTACCTCTGTAACCATTTAGTAAAGTAGTATTGTTCTGGCTATTATAATCACAAGTTTAGATTTTATTAGGTTGTAAATTTAATTATTGTAGCATTCTATACCTATATGCATTTATAATTATTTTTAGACTTCATGTAATTGCTGATTAATCATAAATGCAGCTGTTGTAGCCTGAAAATAAGTTACATTTTAATCATTTATAATACGTAATTAATAACTGGCTTTTAAATTGACACACATTTCCTACCTTGAAGCTCCTTCTAGTGACTGTTCTTTTTCCATCTTCAGTTTGTTCAAGTAATCCCATCTACAAGACAAGCATCAACTATATGGTACTGTATTTTGTGTTGATAGTATTTATCAACTATTTTATATTAGCTCTATATAATTTAACGTTACGACTTTAGCATCATTAGCAAGAAATAATAACTAAACAGCTGGACAAGGTTGATTAAAAGTTTACAATTTCGTAAGAAACAATGTTTGACTATCATAAAAAAAATAAACACACACATGCAAATGTACATATACCATGACAAAATAATAAGATCTGTTTAGTGACAAAATGATTAGTCTGTTTAGAGGTATCGCACCTATCGTTAATCTGTTTTTGACGAATCTTAACTTCATTATGCTGGCTGCTTCCTGATTTCACAATGTCATCTGCCAATGCATTAATATTGTCTAGACGACCTTTGTTGGCTGCAAGGCTTGTCAGTAAGTTCTGCAATAAATTTCAGTTAATTTAATTCAAAACATTTTTCTTTCAACCATTATACATTCTTCTAACTTAATACAGGAACATGTAATTTGTAAAGATAAAGTTTGTTTAACAACACGACTGGAACACATTGATCATTAATCATTGATTATTGGATGTCAAACGCATGTTTATAATATTGACACATGGTCAGAGGAAACCTCTCTGCTGCCGCACAGGCTACTCTTCTTTATATAACAGCAAGAGATCTTTTATGTGCACTTTCCCCTGAGACAGGATAGCACACACCACAGCCTGTGATAGACCAGTCATCGATCACTGGTTGGAATGGAAAATAACCCAATGGGTCCACTGAGGAGGACCGATATTTGCAATGTACATGTAGCATGAGTGGACAAATTGAATAACGACCGTGCGAGTTAGACCGGAATAAACAAACCCCACAGAGTACATCATTACATGTATCCAGTACTGTACCACACAATATTATGTACAAGCATCAATGAGACATAATCTTACGACACATAGACATTACTTTTGGATATTTATAAAGCTATTGTTTTCTGAAATTGTTATGGTTGAAGGTAACCATAGTGTGCATGTAAAATGAGACGTGATTGATTTTATGAGAAAATACCACAAACTTGCATACTTAAAGATTGCTCACCATTTCTTGTGGCGTAAGCAATGGAGCCAGCCACAAGAAAATTAATTGTCGTATAATCATTATAACTGTTCTTTTTCATTTACAATATACGCATCCATCGCTATAAATAGGATTTTGAAATGTTGTTACACATTTAACTAAGGTCACACTATTATCTGGAGTGCCAACCGAGAACCCAATGTTGTTTCTACTCAGAGTGAGCTCCATGCCTCTTGTCACGTGGTGCCTATTTCCCCCGTGAAAAACGTGAGCGATTCTCTTTAACATGTCTTCAGATTTCTTGCATTCAATATGGTGAATATGTTTACATTTGTATGAATATAATAACAGCAATGCACTGTTTACCGATAGCAACAAATTCATAAATTCTGCAATACCATTGTAACAGTACATGTATAAAGTCTAAAAGTAGACTTTACTGGTTACTTTACACCATGATATCCCATATCGGGAAACGGAATATTAGATCAAAAAGATTCTTTGTTTAATTAATGATACCAAACATATGATGCTTTCCACACATAATCACAGGAGAAGCAATAACGCCTACACTTTTTTAATTAGTACCAAAGAGTCATTCTTGCATTGATAATCCAGTTTGTTTACAATTCCATGTCCTTAATTGAAAAACATATCAATGGATATACTACTGCAATAATAGCAAATAGCATAACAAAGTCCAGGCTATTTTTGTCTTCCTCATCATTAACTGAATGGTGTCGGTTCCAAACAGTCAGCCTTCAAGGTAAATTCAAGACCTATCACAAACCTGTCAACCCTCATGTTTTTTCATCATTCCTCCTTTTCTCCTGCACAGGAGGAATTTTCTCCTGTAAAATTACAATTTTCTAAGAATACC
>JAULBR010090746.1:0-12382 GCA_032355825.1 Melanodrymia aurantiaca
TCTGACGTCCAATAACCGCTGATTTATAATCAATGTGTTTCTAGTGGCGTCGTTAAATAAAACAAACTTTACTTTTGCTAACTGGATATGAAATGCCTGTTCATGTGATCTATGTGTCTTGAAGACTAGGTTATATATATACACACTCTATGAAGACAACTGGAATCTAATTCACTGTATTACAAACAATTGGAATTTTCTTCCATAACAATTAATTGTCTTGTTAACGAATGGAATCCTCCTATGTAGTCCAGTGGATTAAGTGACTGGAATATCAAACAGACAACTGTCATTATAGATGCCACAGAAATTTTGCAATCGTGTCATCCCTGAAAGATTCTTTGCTGCTAGATTTTTAATATTTCATATTTTGTAAGAATGGAGATATTTATATCTGTATAGCTGTGAGTTCACAATTATTGTAAAGTAGCAATGAAACTAATATTGTTTTTGCAATTATATTTTGTCTTTTATCTTGTTTTTAAAAATATGTGTGTAAAACATCGGGACCGGCGTTAATATAGGCTCAAGCCTGTTGGACTATCCCACCGCTGATAAAAAGACTGAATAGATATTGTTTAAAACGAACTTATATTGATCGACTTCAAATTAACCTCATTGCAATAGTGTCTGCCTGTGGCACGATGGGTCGAATGATCAATCCTCAGCATAGTACATTTTATGGGGTAGTTTTCCAGTTGTTCGAATCCTGGGTTAACTTAACCACTGGTTAACAGTAACAATCGGTTAAATTCCTTAACCCAGGGTTGGCTAAACACCGGTCAAAAGCTGGGTTAGGGTTAGGCCGAATATTTCTATCTCTATAAACATATTTCCCATGTTTATATTCAATTTTTATTATTTGGATATTCCATTTTTGATTTTTGTTTGTGTTTACATGAATATAAACATGGAAAATATGTTTATTATAGAGACAGAAATATTCGGTCCATAGTCCTCGTCACAACATTTGTAGTAGAGTTTTCGTAGATTACTTCAGTTTTGTTTAACATTTTTGAAAATTAAAAAAGTCCTATTTTTGTGTCCAAATTGTATAACTAGGTTAACAAATACAAATATTTTAATGCAAATACATACAAAAAATCGTCAGAAAAATCCATTGTCGGCCATTGAAAATAGCCCATTTTTCTGACAATTTTTTGTATGTATTTGCATTAAAATATTTTTATTTGTTAACCTAAAGTTATGTAATTTGGACAAAAAAATAGGACTTTTATTTTCAAAAATGTTTACGTTTTTTCTCTACGAAAACCATACCACAAATGTTGTGACGAGGACTATTATAGATTAGGGTATATTTAAATCATTATAGTTAGCACTAAGCAACGTTTGAACAATGCAATTTTAATCAGTACCGGTAGTTAAATTTAACTCGTGGTTAGGCACTTAACTCAGAGTTAGCGCTAACCACCCAGGATTCGAACAACCGGGCCCAGCCTTGCGTTCAATAGTGCGGGCGTTCTGCTTCTGAGACAAAACAGTTACATAGTTCCAGAGCGCTCGCGTTATTGAACGTAAGGCAGAAGAATTCCGTTTATTACCCATGTGGGCACATAACAGAGATGCCGGTGAATATATTTTCTCAATCGATCTTTCCCGGCTGTGTCGTCATGACGTTAGTTTGGTGACGTCATCGGTTTCTTCGATTGTCTGTCATTGATGAGAGTTTACAAACAACTGAATGTTTAGATAACTACATTTAAAATAAGACGGATCAATGGCACACACCAATATTTATTTATTTCGAATGGTACCTTCATTCACTTCCCACTAGAAACATCAGTAACTGTTCATTACGAATGTGACCTCTCTTGCTTACATTTGATGTGTGTACCTGATAGCTTTTGGCGTCAAAATGTTGCTTTTCTTTCGTGACGTCAGTTTCCTCAGACTTCCACGTCTTGTATCTATAGTTTGTGTCATGTAAGAAGTTTAAATTTTAAGTTTTTAAACTATTTACACTATGGGTAATAAATACAATAACCCACTCGATACTCGGAATTACTGATTATCTATCCCTCGTGAAATTAATGTCGTCAAATTCCTCGTAACTCGTAAGTTATTATCTATAATTATCATACCGTGTATTTAAATACAACTATGTGCGTTTTACTAACTTGGGAAATCGTGATCGAGAATGGCAATGCAAACACGTTTAACAATACGTTGCATATCGTATCAGCCAAACTAGTCGGGTCACTCTGAGAACACAGCTCATTTATTTGTCCTAGAACGACCGGCTGACACAAAATGAAAGTAGATTGTGAAGTCTATTTTCATTGGGTGTCGCTAGCAATCGATGTTATCACGTGACGTCAACAATGGATAGCGTGTCGGGGAATTTGACGACATTAGCACGGTAAATATTTTATTTCAGCATCACAACTTGTTTAATATGTTGTCAGTGTTATCGGTTTTACTATATTTGAATCTTATTCGATAATCCGTTTCTCCAAATGAAATAATCATAGTTAATATAATTATATTATCTAGACTTGTTTTGTGTGGATCGTCGGTGACATTGAGTAAAGTGATCGACATTGGCAGTGTGTCACGAGTGATCGCAATGTTACGTACAGGTTCGTGGTTGCACGTTTTAGAGTTTGTTAAATATTCTCGAGTGGTAATACAGCTTACAAGGACACGCTCTGGTTTCTAATAGGATTAATAAGTGAGTGAATTTAGTTTTATGTGTGAGTTGCAATTTAGTAGAGCACTCTTTAACTATTGTCAGTATTGAACAGTGACAGCTAGTCGATCTCAATCAAAAATAATTTAAATCGCATGTCTGAACACGGGAACTTGTGATAAAGTTCATGAAGTAGTTTTGGTAGGTTGTTTACTAACTCACTTTGTATACTGAGAGTACGCTAGACATGTGAGCTATTTCGTCTGGGAATATCTACGTGAATTGGTGTCCTAAATTTAAAGGTATGATGATATAAACGATGTACATTTCATTGTTTCACCACCGTCGCAAGTACCTTTCACATATCGGGGGTCACGTTTGTGGGTGTGGGGAAGGGGTATTCAAGCTACCCACACCAAATTTTGCATAATTTCAATATCAACTGAAATATATCGGGGTATAATCTAGACCATTTTTTTAGGGTCCCTTTTTGGAAAATTGGGAAAAAAATAATGCGTTGGACAGAATTTTGTTTTCAAAATTGGGAATACAAAAATTTCAAATTGGGAATTTCCCCGGTAACCGGCACAAAATTGTATGGTAGATTAAACCCTGTATATGATGTGTAGAAATTACCTTTTTATAATACAAATTTGAGAAACTGCAAAATTTACTAGTATTACGTCCACATAAATTCTGAAGTTGTATAGCCAGGAAGGTTTTTGAGATTGTGCATTTTTCTAAAATGTTTGTGGTAATACAAAAACTATTTTCATGAGATACTTTTTACTTATAAATTAAATTGTTCTTTTTTTTCTAAAGATTGCTGGGAGGAAAAATACAGAAAATGTATTGTGACCATTTCATTTGGAATTGAAACCAAAATTGTGGACAATATGGGTTGAACAGTAACAAAAAAAAAGTAATGGAAAAGAAAGCCCTAGTGTTCAGAATCAATGACAATGGAATTGGGCCGGAACTACTGCACCAAGTATTTCTCGAGAAAGGTTGGTTAGAATATGATGAGGATATACATGAAAAATCTGGATGGAACATATGGTGGAAGACATCAAGATTTCGAACCAGTGAATATGACCAGATCAATCCATGGCAACGTTTGAACCATTATCCAAACTCGGTGGGCATAACCAGGAAAGACATTCTAGCAAGAACGTTAAAACGGATGAAAGGTGTTTATGGTCGAGGTATTTACAACTTCAGTCCAATTGCTTTCAATATCCCGAACGATTACACAAAGTTTGTTGGAGTTTACACCAAAATGAAGCAGTCCGTCGAAGCTAAATTGCTGTTGTGGATCTGTAAGCCTGTAGATTTGTCGCGAGGAAGAGGAATATTCTTGTTTCGAGATTTGTCTGAACTGCAGTATGACTGCAGTGCTGTCATTCAGCAGTATGTGTCAAATCCATTCCTCATATCGGGGTATAAATTTGACATTAGGATTTACGTTGCTGTTCCCTCGTTTCATCCTCTGGCCATGTACATCCACCAGGATGGGCTTGTCCGATTTGGCACTGAAAAATATGATCTGAACTCGATAAACAATATTTTTGCCCACTTGACAAACACATCGATAAACAAACACAGTCCCAGCTACACTCATGACAAGGAACTAGTTGGTGCTGGTTGTAAATGGACTCTGTCACAGCTGCGTTACTATTTTCATCAGAAAGGCATTGATGACAAAAGACTCTGGCTTCGCATTGTCAATATTGTCATCCTCACACTAATAACTCAAGTGCCCTGTGTGCCAAAGGTTGACAACTGTTTTGAGTTGTACGGATTTGATATTCTCATTGACGACAAGTTAAAACCCTGGCTTCTTGAGGTCAACTTTAGTCCTGCTTTATCGTCCGATTGTCAGGCAGACATTTTGGTCAAGAAACCTTTGCTTCATGATTTGATGGAAATGCTGAATTTTAAAAGTGATGATGCAGACAGGGGTGGAGATGACATCCAGGCTTCAATGATCAACCAGAGCTTCTCAAGTATTTCATCCGAGAGACATTGCTCAAGGTGGGCAAGAACGTCTAACGCGCCACAGAAGTTTACACGTGCGTGTAATGTCAACATGCCTAAAAGACTGTCAAACCAGAAAGACAAAGGGTCATCAAGTACACGTAAAGAACATCATGATTCGGGGTATTCTGATGGTGAGGTACAACGTCCAATATTTGGTCTTCCACTAGTGCATCATTCAGATGATGAAGGCGTAGTTGAAAGAGATGAATTGGACACAAATTTGTCAAATGATTTGCATGCTCCAGAAGTGGAGGCGGATGCCTCTGATGCCAAGTGTTTATCTAAATTGAATGGTAATCAAGAGTCATTAGGTTTAAACAAAACTGACAGTAAAATGATTGGATCTACTTCCATGAATGTAATAACTAAGTCTGGAACAAAAAAAGAAGATGGCAATAGAAACAGAACTAATTCAGCAAGATCAAGAAAGTCTAATAGACAACAAGGATTATTTAAGATTCATAGTAAGTCTTCTACTATTTCTGACAGTGGTATTTCCAGTTTTTCAGGATCTAGTGAAAACTCTGATCTCCTAACAAGGACAAATTCTGATGGTACTGGCAGTCACCAGTCTAGTGCTAATGCTCTTTCATCAAATACTGGTGTTGCAAAGAGTACTGCAATTAATCCTACAAAGTATCCATTGAGAAAAAATCCATTGACAAAAGTTGGTAAAACGTCCTCAAAACCACAGGTGCAAGTGATGGGATCTAGGTCTGATTTGGGCAGACTTGCAAAAAGCCCATTAAAATGTAATTCAACCAAGTTGACTACAGTCACTAAGATTGGTCAGAATGCTTACGTGGGATCTCCAGACTACTGTCCAGGTGCTGCAGGACATTTAGATGATAACTCTGAAGCCAAAGCTCCATGTCAACCACCACCGGTTCTGGGAAAATTAATAACTTATCCCAAAAAGTCACCAGTGTCCGTTGCTGATGTTCTACGTTTGCCACACAAGACACCAAGCAAGCTGTCTAACCCTAGACCCGTAGGATCCATTCAACGTAGCCCAATGGGAGTCGGTAAACCATCTGTGAGAACTTGTAGGAGTCAGTTTAGCACGCCCACACCACAGCCAAAAGATGTTCCAAAACGCATTGGAGAGTTTTTCCTTGTCTTTCCATTTAATGAACCAACTAAGAAGGCCATCCAGACGGTCTTGGATACCAGAGTGATAATAAGAGAAACCCAAAAGCTTCTGAAAGAATCTCAAGCAGCTCTAGGCAAGACTTGTGACAAAGGCAACGAACAACATCAGATGTCTGCTTGTGACGAGCCAAATGAGAGGCTGTGGGCTCCCATTACAACTGATTCTTAACATGAGTTAGTAAGTATCATAACTTTTTAACTATTAAAGAGAATCACTCAACATTTTGGCGTTCAAAGTGAAGACGTGATGATGGAATAAAGCGAGTTATATATGTAAATAAGCTTTATGAGAACACAGTCATTGTTTATCTACATAATTGCATGCATTTATTATATGATTATAAACATCAACAGAAATGTCAGTGTCGTTATATTAATGTAAAATTGCTTGTTTTATGTAATACATATACATTGACAAATCATGTAAATTAAAATAGTTTGAACATTTCTAAAGCCATTGCTATGGACAGTATGATCTGTAGATGCACGTTTGGCCCCATATCGGTAATAGTCTTTAATATACAATGTCATAATATATTATAGCATATTACCAAGGTGTTATTGCACGCTCTACTTAAAGTATCGAGTGCCTTAAAAGCGTTTAATTATAACAACTAGCATTCTCTATAAATATATAAAATACATGTATATATAAATATCAATGTGTTCCAAAAATCAAACAATGTTTGAAATGGTAGGGGAGGGGGTAAAAGCAAAGTTTGGATTGCTTTTCATGTAAAAACGTTTCACAGTTGATGAGTGTTATATGTTAGGAATACAATGGCAGGAAGGGTGTCAAACACAATGCTAATTTTGTTCAGATTGCAAAACACATGGACATGTATGCATTATCCTTAAACCATTACCTTCATCCTAAATCTCCCACCTCAACCTTTTAGATTGTGGGGCAAAATTATGTTTATATGTGCATATAATTTTTAGAATTTCATGTGTATCTCGCACGTTTTATCATCTTTGTATACACGATCACCTGTCTTATTTAGACCCAAATTTCTCAAAAATAGCAGCCACCTGCTTCTAGAGGAACATTTGTTTCTACCCGTACATGTACTCATAATTATGATGACACCATGATGTCATTTCTGCTATTATGCATGGCATATAACATACTCATACTTCATAGTCATGATAATTTTGCTGGTACAGCGATAACTTTAAATCAGTCTTGCATACATATATATACATAATTATATATATAATATGTATTTCTCATAATCCTTTGATCTGTCCATCCATAATCTGATAATCCATCTCAGTGTTTATTTTTCACGGTTTATTTGACCAGTATATAAACATGTAAAAGGTATTGCTCATTTGCCTGGAATATTTCTTGGCTTACAAAGTACTTCTTATTCTCGAGAGTGAGCATTGGTCAACGTACATACTAGAATTTAGCCTCAGTAATACATGTCCATACATAATTTATAGTATAACACTTGAGTTTAGGTATCAATCCAGTTACTTCCTTTTTACCTCCCCCACCCCCTAACCTCCCCAACACATTTAATGATTGGTATTAATTTGACACCATTGCCTTCAATTGTTTGCATTTGAAGTATCAAACTTACGCCCATTGATTTAGAGCACAAAATAAATAGACCGTCTACGATTTTTTAGTGGATACACAAACTATTTCACTAGATGTAGCTGCCTAATTTTTCTCCTATTTTCAAGTACATGTATTATATAATGAATATGCTGTATTACCAAATTCACTATGTTCTATCACATCACAATCTTTAAAAAATGTTTTTATTTCCCTATTTAGAGTGCCTGCTATTGTAATCAACATTAACAATATCAGGCTACAAAATGACCGGGTTTGCATCGCAAAAAGCAATGCAAAATCTTGTGATTGCGATGCAATATTTTCACTCATTTTATAAAAGTGTTAATCAAATTTCAGTAGTGCTTTGCTTTTCCATTCTCCATCCAGTAGGAAAAACTGCTAATCTCAATAATTTTAAAAACAAATTGCACCCTGAATATAACTCAATAAAACTGTAAATCAAACATTTGATTAAATATCAGTATGTTAAACATACTAACTTTGATAAATTTTCATCCACAATGTATAGCACTGTTGGGCGTCCTATAACTATTAGCATACGGACACATCTATAGACCCAATTTTAATATCCCCCACAATGATGTGCATTTGACATTATCACTTGGCATTAACTTTAACTTAAGCCGACTTCTAGAATTTGAAACCTTCCTGACTCGGTGTTGTCAATGCACAATACGCAGACTGTCAGTTTTTTGTCGATCAATACCTTACAGAAACACAGTTGGGCAACAACCCAGTTCGTCTCATTGCCATAACATGTTTAAGTGTCAAATCCTCTTTTGTGTGAAGTGATTGTGCATTTATCTATAGCCAGCACGGTACAACGTGACAATAATATGGCTTAGTTCTATGCATTGGTCTGGGAAGTATATCGCAACGTTAAGCCCATTCGACTGTGGCTTTATAATGCATGTAATGACGGCCTACTAGGATTCCCGTGTATTCCTTCCACTTGTCTCATATATTTAATTTGGATGATTTATCTATTTTAGATTGGTTTTTCAGACATTGGTCTACCAATTAATTTATGTATTCAGGCAATATTAAGCAATACTTGCCATCTAATTGCTAAATTTTTTATGACATCAAATACCTATAATAATACCTACGTTATGTTTAGTATTTCTTTCAGTTCATCCTTTTTATACCATATAATTATGTATATTAAACAAGCTCTGGGTTGGTTTGATAGTATCACAGAAAATATTATAATTATATTATATTAGTGGCTTACTTTTCAAACATACTGTGGAGTAAAAGATGACAATTAAATGCTGTAAGAACATACATTTTTGTCTTAAAATCTGAAGAGTTGTGGCACATACATGTACCCATGCAACCCCACCTCCCACCCTCTTCCTACACCACTGACTTTTGTTATTTATACATGTACATGTACATGATTATATATAATACATAATTATAAACACACACGCACGCACGCACACAGCACACACATTATATAAAAGTTAAAACCAAGTAATATCTGATATTACTAGCTAACTGAAATATTGCATATTGTACAGTAATTTAGAATTATACTGTCAATTTTGGAAACTAAGTTTCAGGGGTATAATTAAGTCTTATGTTGATGTTCACATGAAATTAGGACATGTAAGAATTCCACGTTGATAATCGTTTCTTTCTTTTTATTTCAGACTGAAGATTAGGAAACGTAAAATTCATCAAACTTGGACAAATATTCCCCCAAATCTGCATTGCTTTAATAACATGGATATTTTATTAACGTGTTTGACTTTATTTTCTTGACACATTTCATTTAATACTTAAATAAATATTTTATTAACAAATTTGGTTACATGCATACCGGTACATGTATTATTATAAACCATTACTATTATAAATGTATTTACATACATGTATTTATAACAAATACTATTTTAAGACAATTCTTTAATATTTAAGTTAGTATGTTTTAATGTATTAAAGTTTTTGAAGTTTATTTTTGCTAGTGATGAATTTGCTTTTCTAAATTGTTTATATTTGATACACAGGTAATACTGAATAAATTATTACCATAATTGAAATATTCAAGTTTGTACCTACTGTTATTTTGCTTACATTGTAATTGACTAAAATGTATTGTTCAAGAAAATCTGTTTCATACCTTTTGTGCCAAATTTATAATCTAGATCAACCTTGACTCTTTCTACAATCATGCCAATAAAATATATAATACTGATCTTTTTCATACATTTTTAAATAGGATTTTCTTTTTATATGTTGCACATTCATGCTTTTTTTTAAGGTATATGGATAAATACACAACAGTTTTCAATATTGCCAATAATGTTTATTAGAAGAATTATACGGTACTGAATATCCTTTGGAATCCAATTTGGTGAAAAAGTCTAAGGTAGATTATTGTGAATAAGTGTCAAACCAGCAGGCTTTGATCACGATTTAATGCTGCGTTGCTTTATTGTTGTGGTGATCGTCTGCTTATTTTTAGTATGCAATCAAAATTGTTAGTACATTGTGTCTTGCATTTGAATACCGTAATAAAAATGTTATTATTGGCAAAAGGTTATAAATTATTTCAAAGAAGACACTATAATTATTAAGTTACCTTGAAATCATATACATATACATGTACATGTATAGAAATTGTTCCTGTTCTGTGATACTAGTACATGTACTTCTGGTATTATACATACATGTACTGGGGTATATATGGTTTAAATTGTTTTTAATTAAACCATAATTATAACAAAAATTATTATTTAAAATTAAAACTATAATTTATGTAATCATTATGGAAGTGTTACTGAAAACCTTGAAACTGTATTTTGTTTATGAATATATGATTAAAATTGTTGATAGATATTCCATTATTAAAATTTGTTTATGCATTTTTTTAAATGTGCTTCCATACCGATAGTATATACAGTATAGCTTTAATTTTGTCTTAGCAAGTTAAATAGAAAATATTGTCTCCAGGATGTAGTAGTTTTTACACTATAGTGGAGATTTTACTGTAATTATGTCCAACAACCTATATGATGATAAAATGAACTGAAATTTGACATGGTTATCTTTTGAAAACCATTATTATTTATAATGTCATTTCTGTCATCAATGTAAAACCAAAAAGAAAATTTTACAATAACTGTTGTACATACATGTATTGTAACAATGATTGTACTAATTTAGTAATGTCATGTAACATGGTACATAATTATAGTTACAAGTATAGAAATATAGACACAATTATTCGACAGTATATATTTTATAAATACTACTTATACATTGTGCGAAATTGATATAATTATGTGTGTACTGAATGTTTTCTGAAATTGTTTCTTTGTTTTAAAGGTACAGTCTCGAGTTTTCATTCATGTTGAGAAGGATGAGATCTTTGAGACCCCAACCCCCACCTTACCCCAACCCTGATTCAGATGTGTGCTTAAAGCCATAAAATTTGTATTAATATTTATTTATTATGTAACGTACATGATAAAAAATATGCTGTGTGAAAGATGTGTTAAAATGTTGATATATAGAAGATATAACATAATCTATGGAACATGTACATGACAGATATTAATTACATGTTCAACTTGTCCCGGTGCATGAATGTAAGTTCAAGATAGATTTATGCAAACACGTCTTTCATAAATAATATATTACATGTAAATGTATATATACAAATTAATTATTTAAATGATTTAACTAAAGTATCGATTATTTTTAGCAGTTTTAAAATGATGAAATCATGATATATACTAAAATTAAAAATATTATTAGGGTTTTATCTTTTGTAAAATGATTAAATCTCCAATGGCGCCATACCCATACAGCAGTAACCTCAACCAAACAACCGCCTAGGCTTCGGCAAACCTCCTAGGCAGATGACTGACAAGGGTCTAGATGAAAAATTTTCTGGCTGGACAATCCTCTGACTATACCTAGAGATATATCCAAAACTGACATCCATACTAGGCCAGTAGCCAGGATTTTGACTGGGTGTTGTTTAGGCTGTTAATTACTGCCCATGCCTAGGCACCTAACCATGCCTAGGTGACTGTTTGGTTAAGGCCTCCACTGTAGGTGTTTTCCAAATTGTTGTTTTTATGCAGTTAGTGCTGTTTGTGATTTAAACTGTAATGTTGACCACTCAATTTATTTTAACACTGCTAACATGTTACAGTATAATATGTTAATAAGACCAGAAGGTCTTAAGTGGTATAGATGTATGTGACTAAGTTTTTTTTTCATATTCAAAATCTCCAGTCTTTTTCACATTGTTATAACATATTGTAACTGTACTGCTAATAGTATTGCTTATAATATTATTGACAGATTTTTAGTCGTAAGTGAAATAGAGATATGAAATTAATTTATATACATGTATTTAAAATAGGAGTAACTGCCACATTCGACTTTCCTCTGAGATTGGCTTGCTCTCCATTACCCCGTACATGACTGGTTGTATGTGGCAGATACAACCAACGCTTCATTACATGACTGGTTGTGTGGCAGATACAACCAATGCTTCATTACAGAAATAACTAACATACCCAGTATGTTATAAATATCTCGAATACAAATGTATACAAAGAAATAATAAATTTTGTTCAAGTTTCATTCCCAGTAAAACGAAGTGAACATCTTTACTATTGATTAATAAAATCAGTTTTTCTTCATCAGCTTTATAAAAAAAAATCTGATGCATTATCGACCTTCTAGCTCCTAAGCAATGATATATTTATTCTTATATTAAGAACGTGGCTTACTTGCAGAGTATAGTTTGTCAATTTAAGTGTTTTGTATGTATTTGTCTTCTTCAGTAACATAATCTGTAAACATATACATGTATATTGTTGTTATAATGTATTTATTAAGTTTTAGTTTTATATTTGTTGTAAAATGAATTTTAATATTTTTTATCATATTTGACACTCAGATTTCCAAAAATCTGATAGATG
>JAULBR010090757.1:0-12382 GCA_032355825.1 Melanodrymia aurantiaca
AAACTTAAGCTTACGTTGTTGTATTACCGTATTCAATTTAATGAAACTTAAGTCAAAACTTAAGAAAAACTTAAGTTATTTGATAAATACCGCCCCTGGTCAACAGATGCAAAAACATGCTGAAAAAATAGCATCATTTTAACATACCATTTATAAACATCTACCACTACACCGACTGGTACATCATAAGACGTTAAACATACCTTTAACAGGCATACTTGCATTACTAAACACTAATTACGAAACTTAAAGCAAATATCATTTGACAGAACTTTACATGCCCAACAAAATACTTTGATCACAAACTTAAAGCAAATATCATTTGACAGGACTTTACATGCCCTACAAAATACTTTGATCACAAACTTAAAGCAAATATCATTTGACAGGATTGTATTTGCCCTGCAAAACACTTTGATCCATAACTAAGTTGCAAATACTTCAAGTGGCACATTTTAAAAACTACACATCATTTCACACTTTAATCAACACAATATGAAAAACGTCACAAAGTCATTTAACAGGAATCGAGTTGCTTCATGAAAGACTGCACGGAACATGTACAACTACCGTACTGTAAACCTGGAAAACAAATGCGTATACATTTTGCATATTTTCCCAACAAACTTAAGTCCCGAAAATTATTTTAATACCTGCATTATTTTAATACCTGGTTATAGTGTGCTTGTAAGTTATTAGAGTGTGCAGACTCTTACGAAATGTAAACATCGCAAATATGCACTACGGTGAGTATTAATCCAGTTTACAGAACCTATCGTGTTCTGCACATCATGAAAGCCGACACATATCATGTTCTGCACATCATGAAAGACGACACATATCGTGTTCTGCACATCATGAAATACTGCACATATCATGTTCTGCACTTCATGAAAGACGACACATGTTGACCAGCACTTCATGTACGACGGCACATATCCTGTTCTGCACATTATAAATGACAGCACATATCGTGTTCTGCACATCATGAAAGTCCGCACATCATGAAATACTGAACATCATGAAAGTATGCACATATCGTGTTCTGCACATCATGAAATTCTACACATCATGAAAGTCTGAACATCATGAAAGTCTGAACATCATGAAAGCCTGCACATATCGTGTTTTGCACATCATGAAAGCATGCACACATTTCGCCGACCAACACATCACGAAAGCCAGCACATCACGAAAGCGTGCACGTATCATGTTGACCAGCACATCATGAAAGTCTGCAAATAATGAAAGCCTGCACATATCGCGTTGTCCTGCACATCACGAAAGCGTACACATATCGTTGGTGCCGACCCACACATCACGAAAGCGTACACATATCGTCGGTGCCGACCCACACATCACGAAAGCGTGCACATCAGGAAAGCGTACACATATCGTCGGTGCCGACCAGCACATCAGGAAAGCGTACACATATCGTCGGTGCCGACCCACAGTTCGCCGTCGAGTAGCTGCTTCATGACCGACTTGGCGATGTAGCTGGTCGTGCCGTGCCTGATGTTGGGCGGTGTGTTGAAGAAGCTGTGCATGTCGTCCTGTTTCTCCGAACCTTCCAACCGGTTCAGATCTCGCTGGTATTCCTCGAACGCTTCCTGGATTATCTGCCACAAACATTAATCAATATATACATGTAATACTAAACGACTTTCAGTTTAATAGCATTTTTATGAACGATTATATTACAAATGGTATCTAGCAAGCAAGTGAGCTATACTTCATGTCACGACATTTGTAGTATGTTTTTCGTAGATAACTTTAGTTTCGTTTAACGTAGAGAAACAAGTAATAAAAATTTGAAAAAAAGAAGAAAAAAAAGATTCCTATTTTTGTGTCCAAATTATATAACTTTAGGTTAACAAATAAAGATATTGTAATGCAAATACATAAAAAAAAAATCTTCAGAAAAATGCATCGTCTGCTACATCAAAGGCTGCGGTATCGGGTATGTTATTTGTATGAAAGGTGCCTTGCTGCTATTAAAAATTGCCCTATCTCTATCTGAGGTGTGCTCATAACATTCCCCCCACCCCACTTTTATAAAATTGATCTGCACCTGATCTATCAATAGGCCTTGCACATTCACAGCCAATCGTTGAGTCTAATCCACTGTTTGGTCATCCGTGACTTATAAACCGTATCACATACACTGATCATTACGTGTACTTATTGGAATTCAATATTTATTACCTTATCCATGTTGACTGTTTTAGAGAAAGCCAGCTCGGGATTCCTCTCGAGAATGGTCGAGACCACCATGAACGTCTGCAAGAGAGAAATGAGAAAACACAATACCAACAATAGCGCTATGTTAAACAAGGCTCGATAAAGTTTGTTTGTTTAATGACACCACTGGAGCACATCGATTATAAATCAGCGGTTATTCGGCGTCAGATACATGGTTATATTGATACTTCTTCTTCTTTTCGATCACTCTAAATGGT
The DNA here is from genome assembly GCA_032355825.1 of Melanodrymia aurantiaca. Lineage (NCBI taxonomy): Eukaryota > Metazoa > Mollusca > Gastropoda > Neomphalida > Peltospiridae > Melanodrymia > Melanodrymia aurantiaca. Next base: position 2,460 of record JAULBR010090757.1, read on the forward strand.
TAGACCAGTTTTCCTTGTGAATGCTGCTGTGTGCTGTAGATCCTCCAGGCTTCCAAAAAGTATTTTGGGATGTTTCTGTTTCTTTCTTTAATCATAGACGCTAAATCCTGGTACTTACGTGTGACATGAAATACTGATCCCAGCTTGTCCTTTTCTAACTTTTTCCACCTTGGTTGTCGACATAGTATTGGCGCCAACCAGAAGAACAATGATAGGATGTGCAATACAAATGATTCCCATTACAACTTTCTCTATGAACGACATCATGCACCGCTGTTCCGGGAAAGCACTGGATGTGCATACCAGGTAATGGTAGGTCTCTGACGATTGAACTGACTACTACACGTGCCATATGTATACCGGTACCTGAAATTAAACAAATGTACGCTAAACATAAATTTAAACATGATTAAATATTTCAAAATTCGTTCACTATATTTAGTTGACATAATTCATTAAAGGTATATTATTTTTTCCATTTATGTTAATTACACATATTAAATATAATTTTAAATTTAAAGATATAACATACAATAAAAGTATTTGTTTAATTTAAATGAAATGGCATGTATAAAGTTAACTGCTTTTACTGATTATAGAATGAACTAACTATACTGACATTCTGTTTTACAAATACATGTACATGTATGTCAGTGATATTCTGAGATTCTGATTAATCTACATTACTAAAATAACAAGTTACAATTGCATTAAAGCCGTTTTAGAGTTTTTGCATGTTGGAATATTCGCCTTCAAAAACAGTTTTAAAATTCCAGGCCGACCAACTTCGTAGGAATTATTTTTAGGAATTTTCTAATATTTTTAGATTTAAGTGTGCAAACACTTTTTGAAAAAAGAAGTACAAATAAAAAGCATCAGAACGCAATTTTGGAACTATCTAATAAAAAGCATGTAATGCCCCTTTTGTATAAATGCTTAATTGAAAAACAGGCAGATATATTCTATATCTCGATTACACAAAACATATAATTTGAAAACATTATTTTTTTAATGTTTATTTTTTGTAGCCAGAAAACCTGTAGCACTGGGTCACTTTCCTTTGTATATAAACGTACTTTTAAAACAAGAGGATTTATGAATATTACAGATACTGTAGAAATAAATTTGACCAGTATAAATACTAAAAATTGAGTTAAATCATTATTTTAAAAGTTTACCGGTATGGTAAATAGAATTCTATAATTACATATTATGTATGTACAATGTACATGTATTTAAGTAAGGAAAATATCAACCTTGTTTAGTTAATCAGTATTTGTCTCTACGAAACTAAAATTTGCTCGTACATTTTGTTTCACCGGCGTTTACAGCGGACTTGTCAGAAGTTATTTGTGATTACATCTTTTCCATTTAGAACCAATACCTAAAAATACACATGTTAATGTAATTTGACGTTAACATTGTACTCTGATTTTTCAACCCTTTAACACTCTTACTTTGCAGCAAACAAAGTTAAAATGACAGCTTCGTGTGGTATAAGATGATTGTCATAAAGAGAAGTGAATTGATTTTTCACCTAATTCAGTTGGGCTATATTGAAGAGGGCACTTGTAAAACTGCGTTAATAAACTGGCGTAACAAGGAAACTTTTTTATATTTTTCAATAAAACATGAGTGTCATGGACATAAAATTGAGATAATTATGTACATGTAGAACTGTTATCAACATATGCATGTAACATGTATAAAATGAATGGTTCCATCGAGTGTTTAAAAAAAATCATTCGTTATATTTGTAATGTGAAGTTTAGTGTATTATATATACAGAATACAGTACGAGTGGCCATTAGAGACCATTTGTCTTACAATGAGTTCGTTTCAAAAAGTATCTAATGAGCAAAAGTGACTTTTAAAAATATCTTTTTAAACAATGAGTTGCAAAACAATGTACCGTAATGTCTGCTTTTAAAATACACATTATAGAGAACCATGTTTTGGCTTTTTCAAAGTTGTAAGTGAATAATTCATATTTATTTAAACATGGATGAATGAGACAGTGAAGCTATAAGTACATTAAAACATAAAATGAAAACATACCTTGTTTTGGTTACTTAAAAAATGAAAATATTATGACACTGTTTTCATCATTTTCGAGAGCTATCATACAAAAATAGCATACCTGCCAACTATCATGCATGACACTCTAGTTACCCGCATTGCTTTTTAATGTCATACCCAGGGATTACTAGATCATACATTAACACTATTTAATATACCTTTACATGTATCGTTTGATTAGACACTGTATGTATATTATTTTTGATACTGCAATATTATCTTTATTACACCTAAAATGCTGAAAATATCTGCATTCTGATTTTACATTGGGTCTCACTCTGTGGATTGGCAGGTCTGAAATGGACATGTTTTGAGTAACGTGGTTTCACCTTTCAGAACATTATACTTTCACATATCATATTGATAGAACAAGTTTAAGACATCAAAATTCACACCAAAGAGATCTGAAAAAACCTTTGGAATCAGACATTAAAAAAAGAAAGGGAAAATCAAATTTAAAAGTAAATTTAAAAAACAGAAATAACATTTAATTCATCGAGTGTTACGTTACCTATTTGTATTGTAAATTGTGAGCGGATGTATTTCAAAATAAAGATGATGATGATGGACAGATGGAATATGGAAAAATAACAGACGACTCAGAATCAGATAGTAGCTCTTCTGATTAAATTAAGCACTAAGCATGCATGGGCATCAAATCCATGCTTCCATCTATGAATTTGCAATATTTGTAAATTATTTGCTTAGATGTGACAAAAATAATTCGGTCACGTTAATTTCCAACTAATATGTGGCTTTACGTGATGAAAGCCATAACTGAAGATTATTGCATGTTGATCAAATTTGTTATCTTACATGTCAAAGGATGTGTCAAATATGTGAGATCTCTGCACCATTCTGCATCAATCTTGACAATCATGTGTGATGCTATTTCCCTTATAAATGCCAATATTGATGCCAAGAAGAAGCTGTAATGCGTGATTGTTTTCTCAAGTCTTGGACCAAGACCAATCCTTAACCAACATCCAGAGCCAAGTCACAACCGACTAATATAAATGCTTATTCAACGACCGCGTAGGAAAACAAATATTGGTCTATTACTGTGGTCATGCAACAAGCATAGGTGGCAATGTTGTCATTAATGTCTGCATTTCACAATTTATTACACAATGATGTTGATGGAAGAATATTATTACCCTAGTTGGACTAAAGATTACCAGCCTGACCCTTTACCTCTCCAAACACGCAAAGTATGATTCTGTGTTATCCCAGACTAAATTATAGGTCAGCAAATAGCAGAACTGCACAGATGCAATGTGAACAAATTGAAGCCAATAATAACTGTCACTAAATTGATAAAGTGATCAATTAATGCAGGATTAAACATTTGGCAGACAGTAAAAATACCCACAAATGCTTTCACCATGGTTCTGACAATAACATACCCAGGAATACATACAAACTCCATTGATCCTGCTGCTTGAACAAACTAATAAACAGAGACGGCTAAAAGTTGAAACTTGCTTGATTAAAGAAAAATGCTGGAGATAAAGTTGTTAGAGGGAGTCTAAAAGCTAGCTAACATTGAAAGATTTTGTTATTTTTATATTTGTTTGTGATAAACAAAAGGAAATTAACCGATATTGCATTAAATACAAATATAATTCACTCAATAATATCAAAAATGCAAGCGAGGCTGATGTTTTCCTGAACTTTTGCTACACGTATATCAATTAGAAATACACACCATGGATATGGAATTAATATGCCCATCTTGTCCAACCCAGTGTAAAATCTGCAAGTATACCAGGGTAGAGTCTGGGAGTTCCCAGATTATACCTCCAGGCTATATTCTTGGAAAGGGAGTATAGTCTAACAGCTTCCAGACTACATTCGGATATACTTTGAACGTGGGTTATACTTTTAGACTTTACACTGGTATGTATAACACCGTAGAAAAATATAATTGTGTACTCTGGTTGTTCTCGATCAAGTAAAAACCAAATTATATTTTACTTTTTTATCTCCAACTCTTTTTCAGTTCAAATATTAGGTGTACTGTGAGAACTTTTAGCAGAAGGACATCATAGTATAATTTTCAAAAATGTTCTACATATAAAAACAGAATATTTACCAATTTAAAAGTTTTATTTTTAGCTGTACACACACCTGAATATTTAATTGTTCAAGAAACATTATACATGTATATGGAGACAAGAATGATCATTGTACAATGTTTCTTTATCTTGTGTACTTGTGACGTTTACATACAAATACTAAATGTAATTTGAGACATTCACTATTCTGAATCATGTTTAGTTTTCTTTTCAAGTCACGCTTAAATTCTCGATCACCGAAACTGGATATTATTCATTCAAGTTTAACAATGACAGTGACATGAATAAACAAACGTTAAACTGAATGAATAATTGAAGTAAAATTTAACGACATTCCAACATGAAAAAAGACATCGGCTATCTGGACAAATAGATTTTAACAATATTGGCATTTATAAGGGAAATAGCATCACACATGATTGTCCAGATAAATGGGTTTAGAGAGTTTACTTGTCCATGAACCAGGAGATTTTTTTTCTTTCCACACCCACAAAAATGCACGCCACACTCGGCCACTGTTAGAGTACCCAGATGGCTCAGAAAGATGAGACCACCACTCATTTAAATATAAAGTTGGTTTGTTTAACAATACCACTGGAGCACATTCATTAATAATTAATTGGATGTCAAACAATGGTTAATTCAACACATTTTCCAAATCTCGATGCTAACACATAGGCTACCCTTTTCAATAAATAGCAAGGGATCTTTTACATGCACTTTCCCAGACAAAATAACAAATCCTACATCCTTAAATTTTAATGTACCAGATGTGGCGAATGGTTCCAATCACTTGACAACCATAGAATGTTTTATCACTTTTATAACATAATATTGGTTGAGGGAATTTTTGGCAGAATTCCATTTAATGCCTGAAGGAGATATTTCTGTCATAGTAAAACTTAAGAAGATAATGACTAATATTAAAGCTAAAAGGTCTTTAAAACCTGTAACTGAATCGTCAATAAAAATTGATGTCAGACTCAACAATCTTCACAAGGTAGATATTTATTTGATGATGTAATGTTGAGTTAATTCAAAATGCGTATTTTGACACCCACTAATCGATGTTTTTTTCGTGCTGGGGTGTCGTTAAATTTTACTTCATTCATTAAAAATTTGTTTCAAATACATACAATGTAATAACTTAATTAAATGCAAATTGAAAACATAAAACTGTTGATACCGTGAATAGTTATAAATTAGTTGTTAAACACAAACAATTAATAATGATATCATTTAGGTACATGTATCTTTTCTTTCGAGCTGTTTATTAATAGGTGAGGTCATGCTTTCTTTATTCTTTCCCCACAAACATTCAATCAATTAAAAAGCATTAATTTGTTTTTACCGGTAGTTTGCTGACAAAAAGCAGATACAATTTCAAGCAAACAAATTTATTTTAAAAATGTTCTGGTGCAGCCTCTTAGTTGTACATTGTATGTCTAATCTAATATTAAGTCCATTATAGTGAAAAGATAACATCATAGTTTGTACTGAAAAACTTCTATCACATTATTCACAAAGACATGCACGCAGCATGGCAACAGAATTGTTAGAACATTAATGTTTGTCTAACGATAGCCCAGCATATAAATATAAGCAGTGTCTATTAGGCATCAAACATGCTTATTACAGAAATAGCCAGTAAGGTGGATCGATCCAGTAATCTATCATAATTATGTCAGCTACATTTAACATTTTCATAACCAGCATAATATGCATTTTGACATAATCTACAGAAAACAGTAACAACTTTTTGGATAAATCTATTTAAAGAACAATTTAATAAATGTATTCTTTAACTTACTATTGAGTGCAAAAAGGTTGCAACAAAACTTTACATTTAGGTAGGCATATATGGATGAGATAAAACAAATTAATTGTGGGTAGCAAAGCTCTAGATCATTAAAGCACAAATTTATGATGTGTATGTCACTCAAGATGTCCCCCATTATCTGGTGTGTTAATAACCCCGCATTTTCCCCTAATACCATTTACGTCAGTCTGACCCAATAATACAGCTTTCAATCTACTGTCGGAAGAATTGTCAGTTCGGAAGTTTCCTCTACCCCAGGGAAACTGCCAGATTGACTGGCCCGCACAGACTGTACTTAAATCACACGCAGTTCATAGAATTACGACCTTACAGAAGGAATTTTGATGATTTTTGGGGTTCCAAAGCAACAAAGCCAATGTGGATGTTTGTACAGTACTGATAGCAACACTAAAACATCCAACAAATAGCTGATCACCTCACACACAAACGAGCAGTAAATCAAGTCATACACAGGTTATTGATGGGCAGTGAGAAGCCTAACTTCCCAGCATCTATCACAGAGGAGTCGTCCACATACCAAAGGAGGATAGACCATGAAGTGACATTTCATTAACACACATTGATAATTTCAGTCAGACACTGCAAGCTTTATAAGGTGCAAATCAAACCATATCATCTATCTTCAAAGCTATTCATAGATGTCTTCTTTCATACAAGATACTGGGCTCTAGGGCAGATTGACTTTTGACCAATTCAGTTAATATGAAAATCATTCCCTATTTTTAATCAATGAGCTCAATTTCCAGAAATCCAACGATAAAGTTTGTTTAACAACACCTCCGGAACACATTGATTAATAAGCATCGTCTATTGGATGATAAACAGTTATTTCAACACATGGCCTCAGAAGGAATCAGAGCTCTGATGCCACATATGCTACTATTGCCAATTAACATCAAGAGATCTTTTATATATAACAGGATAGGACATATGGCAGTCCTTGGTGTACCAGTTGTTGGAATGGGCAAAAAAACAAAGGGTAATATTTCCATCATTAGAAGTCAATGGAGTCTGTTAAATCCTATAAATGTCTTATATCTTAAGAACATGCATATATAGTTTTATAACTACTGACATTATATCTTTTTTACCATTCAGGTTATACTGCACATACAATAAAGCATATTTTATTTTAAGTACAGTATAACATAAATTCTAAAGGCAAATTAACGACGGGTCTGAGGTTTTTCATCCCAATTTGTCCACACATTTAATTTGTAGCCGCCAGACTATTACAAAATTGACACATTTTCTGAGATACTTACAGAAATGGCCAATCACATTAATGCACAAATTTGAGAGCGCACTTGATCTATTAATCTACTAATCTCCTGTCCACTCTTGCATTGCGCTGGTGTGTCGTCAAGACGAAAACAAACGGACAACTCAAATACTTAAAGAACTTGCTCAAGAAGTTGAAATCAGGTCAAGAAATTTAAAATAGATTGGAAAAGCAAGTGAAGCCTGCAATGAGATGGTCAATCTACAAGAGGAACAATTAATCTGGGAACAATTGGTACCACTGAATGAAGAATATTGCTGGGTACGACTCTCCACAGAAAATAAACTGACAATTCCTGACCATTCCATTATGTACACACACTTAAGTGGCCTTGTGGGTAATTTATAATACCAATCCACAAGTCTTCTAGTCATAGATCAAACATAAATTTCTGTCCATAAAAAATACAAATTACTATACATACACACGTCACCATTTTTTAATCAAACATACATACATGTAGATGAGATAAATTACACAATGAGTGGATCTTCCAGAATGAGATGATAGACCAGAACATGACGAGTGGATCTTCTATGAGTGGATCTTCTATGAGTGAGATGATAGACCAGAACATGACGAGTGGATATTCTATGAGTGAGATGATAGACCAGAACATGACGAGTGGATATTCTAGGAGTGAGATGATAGACCAGAACATGACGAGTGGATCTTCTAGGAGTGAGATGATAGACCAGAACACGACGAGTGGATATTCTAGGAGTGAGATGATAGACCAGAACACGACGAGTGAATCTTCTAGGAGTGGGGTAGAAATGTGTCTTTATCATCCATTAGAGGCTTTTGCATGAGATATTGTTGGCATAATAATTTGTGATATCTTCTACAACAGACCATTATTAGAGCAGATCACTAGGAAACGTGACAGTATTAAACCATATATAGCAGTGTTTATTTCTGATATTTGTACTTGATGTTTCAGTTTTTGGAAAACAAATTTTTTGGGTGAATTTTAATACTTTTTTGTGGAGAAATAGAAGCCATACACATATTTTGAAGTTTTTTATTGATCAGATCCTATAATTATACAAACTTGTGCATACATTTGGGAAGGGAGCGGGACATAGAATGTCCGCCTGTGGCAGGATGGGTCGAGAGATCGATCCTCCACAGCGCTAAACATTTTTATGGGCTATTATCTGTTCCAGCCAGTGATCCACGACTGGTTTATCAAATTCCGTGGTGTGTGCTATGGGAAAATGCACATAATAGACCCCTTGCTGTCATTCACAGAAGAGTAGCCTATGTGGCAGCAGCAGGTTTGTTCTGTGACCATGATGTCTGACGTCCAATAACTGCTGATTTATAATCGATGGGTTTCTAGTGGTATCGTTAAATAAAACAAACTTTACTTTACTTTTAATTTGTTGAATGGTTCCGAATATCAGTCTAGCAACATATTAATATGTGATAAATATAATATATAAACATATAATATGTGTCAAGTCTTTGACTCGTGTTTGAGCGAATTTTCAAGTGTTCTTTTTTTTTAATTGCTGTTAAATATCGGAAGTATACAAACTTATAACAAATGATAAAAAAATACCTTACTCACTCCTTATCTTTCATTTATCAGCACTTGTTCAAGTTGTTGATAAAAATACTAAGATTTTGTACTTTTTTCAAACTTGTAATGATAAATCATAATATTACAAGACACTCACAGCCAGGGAACATGGTTTACATGTTTTTATCCTCTATATATCAGCATGGCCACAAATAATGTTTGATGATGAAAGCAGTTACAATTTTAGTTAACCATATAAGGGAAGTAACTCCTGTTGGCACAGCTAAACATTAAACTAGTGAGGTATTTACTCATAATTTTTGTCTTCAATAGACAGTCGTCTTTTTTGTGTGCTTGGGTGTTGTTAAACAATTTAGTAATAAGTATTCCGTTTTCAGCTTTGCTAAAAGAGTTCCTTTTTTGTTATAATTTAGGCCTATAGGTCTACTTACCTTATTTTTGTCGTAAACATACAAGCAGGCGGAAACTGTTGCCGTACCAATGATAATCCAATGTCTTGATCCAACAGCAAAAATATGCCAATTATGAATAATACCGTTTTAGAGCACCAATTTTTTTAAATTTTGCTGGGGAAGTGTGTGATAGACCCAACCCACGAACTTTAATTGTTTGGTCTACCATACCAATCCAAATTAGCTTCCGTATGGTCTGTATGGTCTGTAAAGTTTTATGCAGTAGAAGATAAAATTTTGTAGCCTACCTTTTTATTACCTCTAAATGATGCCGGTACTATTTTCACTTCATTTGCATAAATAATAACTACGCAAATGACCAAACAAAACTAATATTGAACAGACATTCTTACTCGTTTTCATGCGGTCTGTTTTATGAATGAAGACCAGTGCTCGAATCGAGTCGAAGCATTATAAGTAAAAAGCAATCCCTCGTAGATTCGGCTACCTCTTTATTTGTAGACTTCACCTCGATATGTAGGCCTACTGTAACAGTGCCATCACATAAGCAGAGACCAAAAGTAAAGTTTGGTTTATTTAACGACGGCACTAGAAACATCGATTATAGCGGTTATTGGACGTCAGACGCATGGTTATATTGACACATGGTCACAGAGGAAACCCGCTGCCGCAACATAGGCTA
>JAULBR010090768.1:0-12381 GCA_032355825.1 Melanodrymia aurantiaca
GTAATCAGGTACACTGTCTTAAAGGTCACACATGTTCTCGCAGTTGTATATGTACACATCCTGTATAGATGCCATATGTATTCACTGTTCACAAGTCAGAGAACAATCAAGTTGTATTTAAACCATAGACGATGCTCTTAGTGGGACACACAGATAAATAAACCTACACACTAGCTTTACTAACTACTGCAACAGCAAACTATTACTTACTATCAATTAATGCTTTTTCTGTGGAAAAATCACAAACCAAACAAGTAGGCCTATGCATGCAGATTTATATGATGCTCGGATAACGTTAAAGATGTCAAAAGAAATATCATTCTTATGGCCTCAGTTAGTTACAAAATGAATACTAGTAGTTATTTCCCTTTAACAGCTAAATATGTAGAAGAAAAATGTTTACATAATTATTATTAACGATTATTTCATGTGAAGTATGGCATCCACATAATATATTTGTATAATTAAATATTGACAACCCATTATTTCATATCTATTATTAATAATGAAAAGCAAAAGAATATATTATATTAGCTTTTTATAATTAATATTTGAAAGCTGAGTCTATAGTAAAAATAAAGTCTGTCTAAAACCACACAATTAAAAAAACACACACAATGTAATAATTCTCCAAGTTTTGTTAACTACCGTAACTGTGAACAGCATGAGGAGAAACTAAAAGCTGAGTACAGGGAATCTAATGTATCGCTGTAACAGAATGATGGTGCAAGACGTATATGTAGCGGTATGATGGTATGAGACCTTCATGTCTTTCAACCTTTTGTACATAGATAAAATAGGGCATCCAATACTTGTAGCCTAATGTTAAATTCTACTACAAAAGGCTTTGGTTTTTATTTCTGTCTAAAATTACCTAATGATATTTTGTCCACAATGATTGGTTGTCTGGTATCAGCTCCTCCACTTATAGTAAATCCAAATCCACGTTCATTGTTCGCTTTTTGGCTTATTTTTATAGTCTTTTCCACACAAGTCTGCAAATGAGAGAACAAATTAATTAGTTGACTAGAAACCAATGTAGAATGGATTGATGAAAAGGTAAGTAAAAACTCATGCTGAATAGACAAAGAGGACAAAGTCAATTCAATTCAATGTTCACCACCTTTGTTTGAAAAGTTGATCAGCGAGATATATAAATGAGCAAAAACCTACATATATACAGAATTTGTTTATAGTTCTTTGAAGAGAAATATGGGTAATAGAATAGCTTTAAAGAAGACATTTATGATACAATTCAATATTGTGTAGTAAAGTTACAGGATACATACAATGGAGATAAAATATTCTATTTATTACTCTGGACGTTTCATTGTTAAACGATTACCAAAACATTTGTTATGTAACGCTGAAAATAAAGATGTAAGGAACGTGTTGACGTCATGTTATGTTCACAATTTGTGACGTCATAATTTAGCAATTTGTTCCTGGTAGTGGCTGGAATGGTTTTAACAACTCAATCAAATCAAACGTTTTACCAATACTGTATTTGATCATTTCTTATTTTCCCTGGTTAGAGTGCTCGCTGGTGTAATAAATCATTTGTTCTCCCCTTTCCAACATTAAACTTAATACATAACCCTTGCTCAGAATAAAACTGCATAAAAAGCACAGGGTGATACTGTGAAAATTGATAGGTTTGGATCATCCATAGCTTACATTTTGTTTACAGCAGACAAAGTGTACCACAAAAGGGAGGGAGTGTGTACAACTTTTTTGGTTCGAGATCATTTTTGGGAGAATACAACTTTAAATTGTTAGCAATGCAGCATTTTGAAATGTCCACCAACATTATTTGTGACATACATACATGTACTAGTTTGTAAGCCCACTTGAAATTTTTATCAAGATTGCCAATTAAAACAATTCCTGAATAAGAAGGTTGAATGACAAAAGTCTATATAAAGAATAGAAAAAAATGATCGGTCCTTCGATGATATGTAAGTTACTTCTAGAGGAGAGACCCTGATTGGGTCTAAAATATGTAGTACTCTTTCAGGCTCATTAAGAGAGCCCGAGGAATGATGCTAGTGCACTCAGAATTAATCTAAGGCGTATCATAAAATATTGTTTGTTTACGGTTCCCCGACCGACGGTCCCTAATTTGACCCTGTCGACCCTAAATCTTTTTTCGTATGTCCAAAACATTTTTTTAATATAACATCGATTTCCACGAAAACATTCCAAAACTATTAACACCTAAATTTAATATTCATAAATAAAATTATTTTCCAAAATAGAATTTTTTCCTACCTACCTACCTACCCTATATTTTCCAGCATGTAATAGGAGTAACTTTTTTGTCTCGGCCTAATGCACACTAAATGTGGCTATTGCCCTTGGAATATTGGCTAGTGCACTCATAATGACGCTAGTGCACTCGGAATGAGGCTAGTGAACTCATAATGAGGCTTGTGAACTCAGAATGAGGCAAACACACTTGACTAGGTGTCAAATTTTCAATGGTGTGTCTGAATATTCCAAAACATTACCAGTCTTGTATTTGTAAACAGGAATTAATGCAGGTTTAAAGCATATGACTCATTTGGGATTTTTAAAATACATGTACCATGTAAATGCTAGCTCATAATTGATGTACAGGTTCTATTATAGGATATTCAACACATTACCGGGTAAGTGGGATAGAAATAACTTCCCTAAGATCATGAAAGCGGGGACAAACATGTCAAATTCAATCCATTATATACACTTGCAGTGGGGTAATTGCTATCAGAAGGTATAAAAGATGACTTCTAAAAAAACTAATACTATACATGTACAATGTATGTATTAGTAAAAAAAGGATATAAAAAAGACAAAATGATGGTCATACACATTTGTATGTACATCGTCATGTATACCCGGTATGTACACTCAAACCTGCTTGAGTGGCCACCTGTATTAAGCAGCCACCTGTCTTAAAGTGTCATCATAATAATCTACCAAATCATCAATTTTAGTGTATTATGACTTGTATTAATTAAGCAGCCACCTGTCTTAAGAGGCCAGTTTTTGCTACTCCCTTGGGTGGCTTCTTAAGACCGGTTTGACTGTATATCCAAGCCTGAGAACTCTTGTTTTAGCTTGGGCTGGCCTGTAACATTCTACATGTATATGTTATGCATCTGGCCTTGTCATGGCGTGAAAGTCTAGACAACATGCGAGCCTCTGAAAGTTTTATAGTCATGGGTTAAGTGCATACCCATACCATAAAAGAGAAACAATTTTAAACAGGTAAACCAGTTAATGTCTTTCAAGCCTAAATAGTATTTAACATTTGGAACACACCTCTTTGTTTATTACTTTTAAACAGATATAAATAATTCCCCTGACGTCACTCTATTGTTCTCAGAGCTTAATATTATAATGAATATTTAAACTTTACAATCTGAATTCTCTCCAATAGTGTTGACACACCAAATACGGTTCTCCCCAACGCGTAACAATCCTGATCAATGCATGTTGATCCGCATTGCGTTTCACCGACTAATGCGGGTCAATACAGATCAACCCGGTTTGGATCGAGACACACCAAATATACTTCCAGGGCTAGGAATGTGTGGAATTCCAACATATGACGTCATACACATTCTACAGGATTGTGAAACATTGGGAAGTTCCTTCTCACGTCAAATACAAAATGGAGGAAACTTGTGGACCATGGCCTTCCGCAAAAATTCAAATAGTGTTTAATTCAAATATGGTCGGACGATAGTGTACAGGGCCAGTTAGATCGTCTCATACGAAATAAGAAGGTACCTTAGGTTTAGGGCTACAGTGTTCTTCTTCTTCATCTTTCGCTTTAGGGCTATGTGTTTAACGCATCCATTTTGCAAACGGAATGCCACATGACTTGCACCACGTGATCTAAACCGACCCGTACTGATGCATATTAGCCAATGTACCGTTGACACACCAGACTCCAATACCGAACTGACATGTTGTTCAATCCACATACGTATGTGAATTGAAACCAAACCGGGTTGATGTGGATTGGAACCCATATTTGGTGTGTCATGACCCGTATCAATCCAGGTTGATATGGTTTAGAGCTTGGTGTGTCAACGATACACATTACACATTGGGGAGTTTGTAGCTACTTTTTAGTAATTTAACACAGAACTCACAATACTGTTATTGTGTTTAAATACAATTCAATTTGTGATGATAAACGAAACTTTCATTTTTAAATAAAAGTGTTTCAGGGTATTGAAATGTTGCAGCTCAAACATTTTCAACATAATTAGCACTCGCTCGACAGAATAATAGGTGATTCTCAATCAAAATCTGAGCTGCAAATTCAAATTATAACGCTCTCTACATATCCCTCAATACATTCCTGTCAAATAATGTCACCATGTTCATTATCAGAATGCTGTAATATAGATCAGGGTTCGCTCTGGACAAAAGTTTGTTTTAGCACCTTTTCCGAAAAATTGCACAAACATGTTTAAAAAGAGGCTAATTTATGCCAAATATTGCCAATTACTAATATTTTTAGCCAAACTTTAAAAGAAGCCATTGCCTAATTTGGCTACGAGTCATGATAGATATTGCTAAAGATTAATACAACTGTTACTTGTATGTCCATCAAGTTTGACAATTTATATACATGTATGTGTAGTTAAACTGTCAGGCCTCCGTAAATTGTATGCCAGTAGAAACTGTTTATCTCCTACATTGAGTGACCCAATTTGATTCAAATAGGAAAAGTTTGTTTACAGAGAGTAAACGTTTAAGACCTGATGACAAATCAATAATTTAAACCTAGTTTGCTCACTCTACAGTGGCACTGATAAATTAATGACATCTGTCATGTACATCAACTTGTTATAACCTCTTTCACAACATTCCAACATTAGCCATCTTAAATATGTGATTATAGAAGTGTCAGGTGTGTGTGGTATGATTTTCAATGTTGGGGTATTATTGCTATGCACCAGGTCTGTACAATAGGGAGTTTGTTTGAACACGTACGTCAGCAGGCTGCTTCTAACCACACTATAGAAATTCTCTGTCTACAAATGTCATCATGACCAACTCCTGTCTTTATACCTGGCTAACACGACCACAGATGACAATGTCAGACATATATAGACGATTCGTCACAAGTGATTTTTAATGTGGAAAATATCCAACAAGTCTAGGTTAATCTGTATTTGTCAAAGCTCTACTTTGTGTGCATAGGCTATACTACATGTACATAAGCTATACTATTGTTCGTGTTACTTTGTAGTATAGCTTATGTACATGTAGCATAGCCTATACACATGAAGTATAGGATGCATATGTATGTAAAACATCAAACTCGTCTAGTTAATCTGTATTTGTCTCAGCAGAGCTGCCACAAATACTAACTAACCTAGACTCGTTTGATAATTAAAAATAACTTGTGATATAAGTCATCTGTGGTCATGTTAGCCAGGTATAAAGACACCATTTGGTCATGATGACATTTATAGACAGAGAATTTCTATAGTGTGGTTAGAAGCAGCCTGCTGATATACATATGAATATACTACATGTGCATGATACATTATACTTTTTGTAGACGACATAATTAACTTGTTTGGTGTACTTGTGTCAAACCTCAGACTAGTAACAGGCCAGTAATATATTTATCAATCTTGCTTCAGTAAAATCATATAGCTTTAGCGATGGGCTGAAAATACTAATTTCACAATGGAGTGACACAATCTGGAATTTGAATACTGAGTAGGTTATTGTATTTATTACCCATAATTATTAGTACATATTAAATATGTATAAGACATTTAAGGTTGGTTGTCTTCAAATATAGAAACAACTAAAAGACTCAATTTTACATTTAACCATGGAGAACTTTATGCGACGGCGTTAGCGACTACTCCATTTCTAAATTTATGGTGTTCCGTTACATTACTAGTTGCAAGCAAAATGCTGTATCTCCCTATGGGAGGTTATAGCAAAAATAATACTCCTATGGGTAATAAAATACATGTACTGGTACTGACCTTGCTGGGAATGGGGGAAGTATGACTTGCATCATGTGAACTGCTTTCCAGCACGGCTTGAGGCCAAGTCCTTTCCACTGAACTATTTGTATTCCATTTATTATCATCATTCTCGTTTGCTTGAGAATAACTTCCTTGCATAGAATCACTGTGAATAGAACTGCGACTATAATCCCGATCTGTACTATTATCCAAGGAATCACTCTGAACCAAACTGCGACCGTAACCCCTGTCCGTGCTAGTATCCGACACAGAATTATGATCAAACTTCCGGTCTCTTCGAGGCACATTATATAAGCTATTATCCTTTTCGGGAGTTTCGAAAGACTTTTTCCTTGCTTTAACGTCAACTTTTGCACCATAAATTGCAGATCTTGGCTTCTGTTGTTCCTCTCTCTGTTCAAATCGGTTGCGAATGTCATGGATTTTGTTTGACGACCTCGAAGAGTTGTCATTGTTTAACTGACTGACCCTGTTCACAACAACATCGTTTTCATTCACTTGCTGCTTTTGTTTATAATTTGGCACTTCCACGTTTGCTGTTCTTCTCTTGCCAGAGAATTGTGGGGTATCGGAGTTTTTATTATTATTGAACACACTGTCATCGATGTCTTTCTCAGACTGATTGTTATTTTTATCCTCACTTGCTGATTGGTCAGCACCATCCTCGTCATCGTCTGACGGCGCCCACTCTGCGACATCATGGTCGGAATATGATGGAGAAGTCTAAAATGAAAACATGCAGCTATGATAAATGGAATATTTTAAGGATTATACTTTATAAAGAATAATTTACTGAACAAAATAAAAATATTCTGCAATAGTGGGAGATTTTACATTAATAGCAGAAAGCAAAAATATAAAAAAGAAAACACCTTTATATCTGTGTAAACAGAAAAAAACTACCATGATATACGAGTACTAGACCATTCTTGACACCAACACAACTAACAATATATCCTGGAGTTAAACAGCTCTTATGAAAAAGAAAACGCCATTAAATCTTTGATCTAGGGGCCTCTCTTGTAAACCAAGAAGAGACTATATTACATGAGTGCCAGACGACTATTGTAAAGACTGGTAATACTAAGTTATGTGTATGTAATAAAGGGAATACCAAGGTATTTGTGTTGGGTGTTGATGACTTCAAGTTCTGTGTTTCTCTGATTGGACTCACTTCCTCCTCTTCTTCTTCCTCAAATGGGTAAAAAGTTCTCGGTACACTCTTCCGCCTTTCTCTGAAATAACAACGTTGAGAAATAATACAACATTTTCTTTCATAGGACAATGACACAATCCATCCTTGCCAGCCAAACAGATATTAAGAACAGTTCAATACTTACATGCATTTAGCAGAAAATTTACCTTTTTTCTCTGATTAAACATCTTTGTATCCAATAAATACCTCTTTTCTTTAATTTAATTAATGATCTTTGTATCCAATACAACCTTCATATGATTAAACATCTTAGTATCCAATACCTACCTGCCAACCTTAATATGATTAAACTGGTTGACTGGTGTGATCAAATGATCAAATATATTTGTATTGAACACACGTCTCTTTTCCTTCATCTAAATGTCTTAGTATACAGTATATACACATTGTTACTCAATACATACCGTTCTTCCTTCATCTGACTGAAAGTCTTGGTCTGTAGTTTTCCTTGCTCTGTTATTTTCTGTTCTTTTTGCTCTTCTTCTGCTTTCTGTTCTTCCATGGCTTGAAAAGATGAATGACTTTTCCTGCGCGTCTTCCAGGTAGATAAATTCTGTAGATAAATGTCAGTTTTCCTATTTTAATCAACTTTGCACAGCCCGAGTAGAGTTGCTCAATAATTTGCTTTTTTTTTTCAATAACAAAGATGAATACACGGGATAGTTAAAGCAGCAGTAGAAAAACATGCTTTGGTGATGGTCTTGGTCTATTTCTGCATTTACCAAGAAATACAATGCTAAATGACTAGAAGAAAAAATGGTTGGTACGTACCCCACTACACCAATTTTTTGGTTCTCTCTACTTGAATTATGGGACCCCTCTATAGATTAAAAATCGAAAGATTGTTATTACCAAATCGGTATGCCTGTTTACTGTAACAAATCTGAGTCGAAATGTATGACAGCAGAACATTTGTTTAACATTCCATCACAACCACTTCAGAATTATAAGTGATAATAAATAACCACGTAACTTACCGACTGCCAATCTGCTCCATCATCAGTAGTAGTAACTTTGCGTTCTATTTTCTTGACAACCGATGCAAGTTTTATCTGTTCCTCAGCTTGCTTGGCCATGTCTGCGGCCGTCTTGGCTTTAACGAACTGCATGGGATCAGCAGTCGACGTGCTGGTTCGTCGCTGCACAATGTTCCTCGTTGGGTAACCATCGGCACTTCCTGATGACTGCCGAGAATGGCCGCCACCGTAAGATCCATCCAGACTGTCTGTGGATGAGGACCGGTGGTGGTGATACGAGCCTTGTGATGACAGATCGGGACTACTCCGGTACATGCTGTCATTCCGATCATCTGGATACAGAGACTCGCACTCTCTCGTACTGTTTGTATAACCTTCCCCATTTTTGTTCAGTGTCGAGGCACTACCGTATCGCCGAACTCCTGGCATGTTTTCCAGTTCTTGTTCATCTAAACTGTCTTGGGAACCCTTTTCAAAGGAAGCGTATGAATCATAGGAACTGTCCCACTGAGGTCTGCCTTGAGAGTCACTTAGCTCCCTACTGACCTGCGACCGATACACAGCCTGAGTCTCACTGTTCTCCCACGACGATGAGTGCCTCAAAATGTTTTCATCCGATATAATGTCCTTCGAGTGGTCGTGTACCAGTGGAGCAAAGGCACTGAAGTCAAGTTGAGGTCCAGAGTAAAAGTGTTTAACAGCTTTCCCTATCCAATACACAGTAATTGCTACCTGAAAAAGAGAAACAACACCATCAAATATAATCACTACATGTACATCCAATACTCCAGTAGTGAGCATCTATTCCATACAGCTATTATGTAGCCTGTTCAAGAAGCTCATCAGAACATGTGATGATACCGTATCTGACAGCTTTGAGTACTAGTCAGATTGCAAACCATGTTTCAGATTAGAATACAAATTGCAGTCTGTCAGTCCATGTTTTGTTTGAGGAGGCCCCTGTCAACTTAAGGTTCAGGTACTCCTCCAGATGGGCATGGTCCGCCATGAAAGGTCGGGACCCAATGTCAAGGCTGTACCCATGGGGAGACCTATAAAAACTGCTGTGCAATTTCACTAAATTCTCTTAACATTGGTGTTTGCTCTATCACAGCAAGATCTAACAATGACAGAGCTGTTATCTATATAGATAAGAATTGTTTAAAATAGTGGTTAAGTCTGCACTCAATCAACATGCAAAGTGTTCTGAGTTAAAGTGAGACTTAGTTTAAGCCTGGAGAGTTTTATAATCAATGGAAATAATCATACATCCTGTTCTCTCTTGATGGAGCTCAACACTCAGTGAAGCATCCTTCATCTCACAACAGAATGTCATTTACTGCATTATTAACAACTGAATGCAATGGTAAAACATAATAACCTAACGACAATGAAATATAGCAGATACTTTTCAGTGACATGACATATATCGGTTTTTAGGTATGCTGAATTAAAAGATGCCTGTTTTGAAAATTTCTAAATGATGTCCCGTAGCTAGAAGCCCATCATCACAGCTTGCAGAATCAATATGATTTATATCATTTTGCTTCACATTATAATAATGTTAATACTTTAGGTTGTTCACAAATTGTCCAGCAGTGCGGACATTAAGCTGTTTGCCATGGTTAGTATCCTATGATTAAAATCAAACAAAACGTGTGGTCAACATGGCTAAGAATGCTAAATATGATGATTAATTTAACAAATAAATGTGACAGTCATACAAATCTTTTAAACTTCAAACAAAATACCTTGTGAACATGACAGTACATAGAATATCCACCCGACAGTTCCTACCTGTATACAATACCCTTACTGCAATATATAATACCACGAATAACTAATTAGTTGTCAACCGTGACATGTAGACTTCAAATAGGCAACAGACTTGCCACTAGCATTTTAGTAAGGGACAATTCTTTCAGATATTTATCCAGGTTCTTTCTTTTCGGATCACGAGTATGTATTGAAAGACTTACGGTACATATAGGTAACTTGGCTAGGTACAACAAGGTTAGACTTTGTCTTACAGAAGAAAGCCTTTTGAAACAAGGAAACAATGTGAACAGATCACAACATACAAACATGGTTGACCTCAATGTTTTTCAAATGTATTTAGTGATTTTCATCTCAATTCAACAACTGGGACCAAGTCAACAAAGAAAACATTCTTCAATATCCCAGTCAGCTAGAGATCGGAACATCAAGTCAATAACAAGGAGAACAAATTTATAGACAAACATCGAGGAGCAGCATGTTTTGATGCATGCAGACATGAAGCAACTTTCAGCAAAACATGTCACCTTGATAACAGATCGCTGATAATCAATTGGTTCTAGTTTTATCAAATGTAGCAATTGTACTTGCATAGCAATTTAATTATTTTACTCTGAAATCAGAACACACGAGAATTATTATTACAATCAGAACACACAAGAATATTATTACCATCAGAACACACGTTAATATTATTACCATCAGAACATGTGAGAATATTATTACCATCAGAACAAATTAGAATATTATTACCATCAGAAGACACGTTAATACATGTATTATTACAATCAGAACACACGAGAATATTATTACCATCAGAACACACAAGAATATTATTACCATCAGAACACACAAGAATATTATTACCATCAGAACACACGAGAATATTATTACCATCAGAACAAACGAGAATATTATTACCATCAGAACACGAAAATATTATTACCATCAGAACACACATTAATATTATTACCATCAGAACACAAGAATATTATTACCATCAGAACACACGAGAATATTATTACCATCAGACGACATGAGAATATTATTACCATCAGAACACACGAGAATATTATTACCATCAGAACACATGAGAATATTATTACCATCAGAACACATGAGAATATTATTACCATCAGAACACGAGAATATTATTACCATCAGAACACATGAGAATATTATTACCATCAGAACACGATAATATTATTACCACCAGAACATGAGAATTATTATTACCATCACAATAACCACTGAATGACCTCATCATACCTAGGTGACATATTGACAACGAAAACCAGTTTAGATGCATGGCTACCACATTTGACATATAAGTGTCCTTAAACAAAGTAAATCATGACACAGAGGAACACAATAGTGTGTTGAGTGTGTTCACCTATAGCTTGTCACAGTGCAGAAGCACACACTTAGTGAGGAATGCGCTCAGCTTGGCTGATCGAGCCACAACACATATTTATAGTGTGAATTAATGCTGGACTACCTGAACCTCTTATTAAACACTACACAACTCACTCAACTGGTGATTGTCAACCCGACCTGACCGACCCGACACGACCCGACCTCGCCTGACCTTCCCCTCCCTACCCAGGTATTTTCACTATCCGAGCTATTTGCAGTGTGTAATGTGCGAACACAGTAAAAGGTAATCTCGATAAGGGAAGCCACAAATCAGTAATACATGCTGATCATGCTGCTCTCTGACAACCAATGCATTGTCTCGCCAAGTCTGCACCAGCGTTAAATACGTAACATCCAGCATAATTTGTGTATTAACTTTAAGAAGCATGTTCTTTATCAAGGTGTCAAGCAAATGCATTTTAAAAAAGGTATTATTTAAAAATAGCAAAAATAATATTATGTTTTTAATAATATAATAGTCTTCAAAATATGTTGTCCTTTATAAACATGATTCTCATTAACTTTTAAATTATTTCTATAAAAAAAAACAAAAAAACAAACAATTCACTCTGAGGCAGCCAACCAGTAATACCTGCAAGTAACTCTCAAGTGCTAGCTATCATACTGTGATTTGTTTATTTTTATATTTGGCTTGTTTACGGCTTCCGTCTCATACCAGTTGCATTCAGTTGCATTCAGTTGTATATCACGTAGAGTATAACTAATACACATATATTTCTCACTTGACTGGTTATGCATGTACATGTACCTCACTCTGGACAGTCTAACCATTCATATACACATGTATATCCATGTACTAAACACACAATCCTAATATACATACATACATAATGCTGCATTTTGCACAACTGGCTGAACCGGGTTCTGTAGCGGTTGTTGGGTTGGGGTTGGGTTGGGTAATTTTTGGTGTGCTTCCATCAGAAAACTGTTCAAGCACACCTGTCATGGGCACAACCTCTGA
>JAULBR010090779.1:0-22465 GCA_032355825.1 Melanodrymia aurantiaca
TTCGCGCTAACGCGCTACGCCATTCATACTGTGTGTAAAGCGGTTTTGAGGTTCATACTTGCATGAACGTCAACAATTATCACGTTCAATTCTTAACTGATTACACAATATGCTGGGTTGTTGTTAAACATTCGTTCCTATTCAATGTTAAGCGTAATGAACATTTCTTTACAGTTGATGACGTGGAAGAGATAATTGGCAAGTCACACTTGTTTACATCTCTTCTTCCTCTGTTGTTTGCGTATGTTGGTCCCATTGCCTCGCAGGATCCAAGGGTATGTGCATAAACAGCAATTGTTGTTTATTTTACAATTTTCTGTTGAACGGTTTTATACTGAATTTAAGGTGGAAGATTTCATATTCATTTATTTTACTAGTTCTATAGAAATCTTATTGAGTGGACAATTTATATTATCGATTACTATAAATTTGGAACGATGTAAATTTAATTATGGGAGATTAATGACTATTATTCACTATCTTGGCATAAAAAATAAAAGCACAATCATGTGACAGAGTAAACATCAAAATGTCATATTACGTAAAATTGTTTGTTACACGTCTACGAATACCTTGACAAAATATGGATGTCAAGAGTTAAAACACTTCTAAGTTGAGTGCTATTGTCTACAGGTGCAACAGAGCAGTGCTGATGGTCTTTAAAGGGAATCAGTTACATATATCATTTAAACATTATTACTGAATATTTCAATTACAAGGCTGAACATCTTTTCAAGGAATGTTATTTTAAATCACTGGGTGAGTTCTAAATGTGAAATTGTTTACCAGAGTTATCACATGCCTTAAAATAGCAAGGTGTTGCTTTGGATAGTCAGTTCTACTATTAAAAATGTCTTGCTGTCTGTTTGCAGGGAGCCGTTCAAGTGTTATACTTAATACTGGAGATCTTGCCAGCTGTTGTCGGTTTGACAAAACAGATTGTTCCCGCTTCAGTGAACACCTCGTCTGTGTTTGAAAGCAGCATCATTGATATGGGAACGACATCGGAACACTATGCTGTTGTAGAGAGTGACCACCCGTACAAGCTGGCTAGTGTTGCTAACTACAAGGTATGTACTCACCCGCAGCTTATAATGCATTTTCCTTTTGTTTATTTTCGGTTAATGACAAAATGCATAAGAAAGCAAACCTCAAGTTATACTGACTGTTAAACTTCGAAAATTATTTGAGAATGTTTGCACAACTTCCTACTGAGAGGTCAACAGGGGAAGAGAATGTTGTGATTTGTGATGGTTTTAGGAATTACAGATTGGCCTCAGTCTGAGCAGATTTTTGTTCTATTGACCAAAAACAATGTACCACTATATTTTTCATTTTAAACAATATTTATTCCGTCATTTCTTCAGCGGTGGGATTAACCAATAGGCTTGGTCCTATATTAAGGCCGCTCTTGCTATATTTTTGCAACCTTTGTTTTTCTTTCATGTAATCTTATGAAAGTATGTTGAAATGTCATATAGGTTGAGTTTCCCGAATGTGTGCGCTGGATGGCCATTGAGTTTGACAGTCAGTGTGCAACAGCACAGTTGGAAGATGCACTCCAACTCTTCATTCCTGCAAGGGTACTGAGAAAGATGACTTCTAGCAGCCCACCAACAGGTGGCAGTGCAGTGGAACAGGACATAGCTTCCACACATTGGCCAATTTTGAAGAAATTCCATGGACAGAACTGTTGGCCAAAGCAAGCTGTAATTCTACCAGGTATATCGTTTTAACTACTGAAATATAAATGTGAAAATGTAATGAAACAATTTTTCCCTTATTGTTAAAAGCTTGACTGCATAAATTTCAAATAATTTTTTATTTTTTTTGACATTAACATAAAAATATATATTCTTAACCAGTTTTTATTTTTTTACTTTTTGAAATTATTCAGATATTCCAAAAATTTTGTAGTGGTCTAAAAATTGTAAAGATTGCTGATTATTTAATTTTATATAAATAATTAGGGCTTATTTTTTATAATCGATATTTTCTTCAGGGAATGAAGTGATCTTTTCATTGGAAACTGCGTCAGATTATGTCAAGGATGAGAAATCATCTTGTTATGGATTTAAATGTACAGTCATTGGATATGACTTTGATGCCAAACCTGAAAGTGTAAGTAAATTTGGACTTCTACTATTTGCATTTACATTGCTATGATATATTTATCAAAATCGTGCACCACTTATTTTTTCAATACTCTGATTATCATGAAAAAAAAGTGTTTTTTTGGTATTGATTTTTGCCAACAAAAATGAAATGTCTCAGTTAACTTGCCACTTAGCCAGACTTGTTATAAATGTTTCTTTTCTGACTACCTATTGCATGCCACATTTGCTTCTGCCAAACTGTCCCATTTTCGTTTTCTAATGTCGGCATGTTGATATCCAAAATTTATTTTTCATCAATTCAGATTTGTCTAATCTGGCTAAGTATGACAAAAGGATGACTTTACTCGAAATGAATGTGAATTTAGCGTAATTTGTGCTTGCTGTTTGAGTATTGTGTAGATTTAACATGAGCTATTAATATGTTTTCAGTGCATCCTACAGTTGGAAAAGGAGCTATCTTATCTAGGAGGAATGTGTGCAGCAGCCCTGATGAGAAAAGACATCATTTTACCACCAGGTTTCTATCTACAATCTATTAAGTGTGCTCAAATGTATCTAAAAGAATAAAATTATTTGTGAAATTTCCAATAAATCTGTGGCATTCTGTCTAGTCAGAAATTTTAATAGCCACGCCAGTAAACCTGTACCATGTACCACTCTTATTTCAAATTCAGATTATATCTCACACCTAAAACTAATAAGCTATAAGTTTTACATTTTAGTATTTGGTTTCGCCATATTCTGGCCACTTTTCTCAAGGGATTGTGATTCTCTTATGAAAGTCTTATGTTATATTCATCTTCACATAAGAATAACCGTGATAAATAACTGTTATTCTTATGTGAAGATATTCACAGGTGAATCACTTACTATACCTTGAGGAAGGTAGCCAGAAGATGCGGAAACGTTGGGTAGACGATGCAATCAAATATTGAAACGAAAAACTTTTCCCAATATGAGATTTTCATAAAGTATAAAATATTAGTGCTTTCATGTAAACTAATTTTGTCACTTTGTTGATTCTATGTATTTGTGGTGAAGTTTTTGTTGTTGTTGCAATATTTTAGTAACAATTGAAGAACTCGATGATGAGATAGAAGTCATAGAAGAAGGTGCCCAGTTGGTAAGTTTAAATTCTGTTTTACATTACCGTTATTAAAATACCACAGTTATTTCGACACAGGGTCAAGGAAGAAACCCTCTGCAGCCACATAGGCTACTCTCACCAATTCACAGCAAGGGATCTGTGATATACATTTTGCCACGTCTGATAGCATATACCACAGCCTTTGATGTATCAGTCGTGGACCACTGGATAAAATTGGAAAAACATTGAGTCTACTGAGCAGAATTGATCGTCCAACCTCATTCATCTCAGGTAGATACTTTAGCGCTGACTAAATCCCACTCCAACAAGTTGTTAATTAATTGTATTAGTCAGATTTAATTAAGATGCCTTAAACAAGTAAATATTTTACAGTTTTTTGTGTGGTATTTTTACAGGTTTATAATGCTCACTCCAACCTGCTGGGAAAAGGATTTGCTCTGTCACAGCCGCCCTCCATCATCCAGGCGTTGGAGGGTAATTTGCCGTTTTGCTGGCAATCCAATGAGAGATCTTTCCTCAAGGATTATGTTGCTTGTACAACTGGTACCAGTGGAGGCAGACTTGCACGGTCAGATTTAGAATTTGTCTATGTTTAAAATAATCCAAAGATATTTGAGGAGATTTAATGATTTATCGTCTAGTTTGTACAATTAAAGGCATATTTTATATCCCAAATTTAGATATATGTACCAATTTAATGAATAAAGGGCATAGAATGTTAAACTGGTTTTTTTTTCAAATCTATAGTATTATTCAGATTTGTTATTTATAAATAAATCCAAATAGGTTATTTTTGTGAGATGTCCGACTGACATCCTCTTCCGTGTGTTCCTGTGGAGAAGCAGGACAGACTACCTAACATGTCCTCCAAGACTGTAAAAACTTACCGCAGCTGAGGAACAACAACAACAACACTCCAGATGAAGCTGTACAGTACCAAACGTGAACTACAGAAGATGGTATCGTTCATTGTCATCACTGCTGGCTTTGATGTGTAGTCAACAAGCAAACGAAAAGAAGATTGCAAAAAGAAGATTAGAAATGAAAAATAATAGTTTTGTAATATAATTGTTTTTCAGATGGCTGCAACCGGACTCGTACCTGGATCCGAAGCAGTGTGAGATTGTGTGTAACAAAGAGGAGCTCAAGTGCAGTTGGCCAGCTGTTGTGACAATCCTAGCCAAAGATCAGTATGGAGATCTCGTCAATGTGCCCAATCTTAGAGTAAGTTGATGATTACTGCTCATCTTCCTTTTTTATAGCATTTGCAGCGTTCTGGGCGATAAAATGAGTCATCCTCTGATGGCTAACCGTGTTACTGTAGAGCTGGGTAGGTTTGGCTTTTGATTCAGGATAGCATTCCTACTTCACCTGCTGTTTGAGACCTCTGTCAGATGTGTGTTGTATAAGACGCAAGTCTAACCCAGTAGAGACTGAGGTGTACAAATCTAAAAAAAAATGTCATTCACTTTATGCTTCTGGTGACTATTATGAGAATGTCTATTTTAATTTGTAAATTAATACGTCCTGCTATGAGTTATTATTTATCTTTCAGATTGAGGTGAAGGCAATCCCCATTGATCAGAAAGATTCTGTTGAAGACTTGAAGAAAATGAGGCGAATGAGCCGACCAGATGAAGGTGATCTGACATTCGGAGGCAATCTGCCACCATCGCTTGAAACACCATACGAGGCCACAGTGAAGGAGAGAAAGGACGTGTTCCACTCAATTACTGTCATGAAGGTGTGTATTGTATGTGTGTATTAAATGACAGCACAATAGACGAATAAACCATTGGTTTTGCTGTTCATCCAGTTTGTTTTCTGTTCCAACCAGCAGTATGCTATTGGTATGTCAAAGGCTATGGTATATACCATCCTGTATGAGGGAAAGTTTATAAAACATTCAATGGGGTCTGATAATAAGTGATGTTTAATTCATTAATCAATGTGCTCTAATGGTGTCATTATTAGAACAAACTTTATATGTATGAACAATAACAACTAACTATTTCAAGAATGTATATAAGATAATTATGTGGAAAATTTTACAGAGTTGTTGTAAGATGTTTTAATACAGGTCATGCATGCACCCAAATACAAGCTTCATTAACAAAAATATTCATACTTGCAATAGATGTATTTTTACTGCTGTCATAGATGCTATATGTGGGTCTGACACCCAGTCATGTATTGCTTTGTATTACAGGCATATGAAAACTATTCATTTGAAGAACTGAGGTATGCTGCCCCAGCCGTGCCTCGCCCCAGTGAGAACATGTTGGTCAAAAGCAACAGTGATGGAACATACAGTGCTAACTGGACTCCTGGCTGCGTTGGATTTTACAACATACACTCCACCATCGATGGCTTTGATACAGGTATGATTTATAAATTAGATGTGTATCATAATGCGATATGTAATCCTGATTTGTTGATCACAATATCGTAATTTTTAGCTTTTCATATTAAACTGTTTCTTTACATGAAAAAACTTTAGTTCTACTTTATAAAACATGAAAATGTTAATAAAAATTGAAGTCATGAATTCAGTTAGGCCAAAAAAATGGTTTGTTTACAATTTCCCAACGGACAATATTTTTTCTAAAAAATGAAAATTAAAACAAAAATAATTTCAGTAATAAAATACAAAAAAAAGGAAGATAATACCGACTTACCGACCCTATTTTTGTTCACTATGAAACCGTAAACAAACCTTGTTTTTGTCCGTGGTAAATATTAATAACATACAGATCTATAATAAATTAGTTTCTTGGTAAAAGTGAATATGTATGTATTATAACTTGTATGAGAATGCTATTTTACAGGTGGTGGATACAAAGTAGAAGTCAAAGAACCACCGCAAGGCGTACCCCCGACATCTCAGAGTGCCAAGAAAGCTCATCAGCCCAACAGAGTGAGTTCTTTATTTACTACTCACCATTTATTCCTTTTCCTTTGACCTATAACTCATCCTGCAATATGATACACATTTCTCTAATGTGCTATGGAACGCACAAAGCACAAGAAGGTGTGCATGCATGGTGTTATTGGTATCGGCTAATCTTGGGTCCACATAGGCCTCAATCTTTCCAGGTTATTTTTGGGTTTTCCATGGCATATTAGGGAAATGCATATATTCGAGGATGAGCATTTGTAGAAACACATTTTACTAAAAAAAAATTATGTATTAGATTTTAACGACAAACCAAGATTAATTCAATAAAAGGTCAGAAATTGTTATATTTGGAAATTGTGATATTTGGATGGTATTTTTATACTAACAAGCACTTGCATTGTGCCTTTACCATTCAGTTGTTTTTTTGTCTGACATTTTGTGTATTTTTTGCTTTTAATGTTTTCAGATGAGAAAATTTGTGGGTAAAAGTAGTGCAGGTCTGAGAGTGAGAGTTCATCCAACACTTCAGAGTGAACAGATTGGAGTTGTGAAACCAGAAGGAGTTATTTCATTCATTGATGAGGTACGTTATGTTTAGAGTTAACAGATTGGAATAGTTTATCAGAAGTTTGTTTTTTTAGTGAAAGAAAAGCAGTTTTTGTCAAGATGGTGTGAATGCACTGGACAAAAAGACATTTCAAAGAGAATGATAACTACCACCTGCTATCCAGATATGAACGTAATTTTACGTCTACAAACTGGACACAGCAAGTGGAACCAGCATATGCATTACAGATTCTGACTGACATCTTTTCCCATGTGCCGCTTTGACAGCAGAACAGTCTACCAAACAAGTCCTCCAAAGCCTGTAAAAACCTACATCACTACCTTGACAACTACAATAACACTCCAAAAGAAGCTGTATGATACCAGTGGTGAACTTCAGAAGTAAAGATGGCATCATTCACCATCTCTGCTAGTCGATTTCCGATCTACAGAGTGCATTCCCTTGGACCCAGGATTGTGTTTCTTTGCAGGTTAGGTGAACAATAAGGATAGGTATTGTTGATCTTATTCTAAGATGGGAAATTTGTTTTTTCAGATCCACAATGATGATGGTGTATGGGTACGACTGGGTCAAGACAGTATAACTGAGTGGTGCGTGAATGGCTACTCCGAGGCCTGGTGTCTACAGTACAACCAACACCTGGGCAAGACACTTCTCGTGCCAGTTCAGGAACCAAAGTCCATCTTTGATGAAATGGCCAAGGAACAAAGTGTGCGAAAGTTGCCAGAGTGTGCTAGAGAGGTGTCAAGACCCCAGAGAGGTTCGAATTTTATTACAAACAAATCTCTCTTGATTGCTATGTATATGCAAATACCACTGTGTATTAAGGGCACTTAAAATCTGTCTCTTACAACTGAATTAATGATAATGCTGTGACACCTGTTTATAATGGCCACTGTCTATACAATAATTTTATTATGGAGATAAGTTTTAGGGATAAGAATGATCATTTGCATGTATCAAAATCATTTTCTAACCGTCAATATTTTACTGGTACTGCAGTTGAATGACAAACATTTGTTACTTGTTTATTTCGCTATTGTTGATTACTTGATGGAATATTTAAAAATATAATTAGCACCTTTATAATTGATCTATACATGATGAAATACAGGACTGTATTTTATTGTTGTTTGTGTTGTCTGTTTGCAGGCCCTGGAATATACCAGGTAGTTAAATGTGGGTCGTTTGGACACAACATCCGTGGCAGACCTAATCTAAAGGCTACGCCCATTGGCATGCTAACACTTAGCAAGAAAGTATATGCCACTGAAGATGTAAGTACTTACACGTCATAGTTTGTGGTAAATATATTCAACTCTAGTAATTAGTGGTGGCAATTAGTCTTCAGTATTACTATTACAGACCGTTCTGGAACCATTTCAGTCATGTAAACTTTTTGTATTACCAGAATGTGAGAAGTATTTATTCTGAAAGTACTGTCACAACAAATTTAACACAATTACTTTCTGTACAGCTTTTAAACTCTTAGACAATGTGCCAGTACTTGGTGGTGTCGTTAAACAAACAAACTATATCGTTTTATCCAGATCACAAATTGTGATGGAACATGGGTGAAGCTAGACGCTGAAAGCATTGAGGAGTATTGTGATCCGGGAGATGCAGAAGCATGGACATTGTGCATGAGCAACGACAATGCGTATTACCTACAGCACGAGAATGACCTCGGTCTCGGAGGCAGTGATCCATTCTCTTTCAGCACCCTGCCATCCACCAACACGAGAGGATTTGACTTCTCATCGGCGCATCACCAATCATCAGCATTCCCGTCTTTTGGAGAGAAAAATGAAGGTTTGTGGTATTGAGTACATATTTACTAATTGTGATGCAGGAAATGGCTGGGACACTAGTTCCAGTGCTATGAAAAGTAACAATACAACTAGAACATAAACATAATGCTGAAAGAAAAGGATGTTTAAGGACACCACAAGTACATTGTAACAAATTTGTTTAATCTGTCTGAGTAAGGTATGAAACATGTTATTATGATACATGTTGCACACACAGCCCTCAAAATTCGCATTGGGTATTGGCAATGCCACTGTAAAAACTTGCAAAATATAAATTTTTAGTTTTTGTATACAACTTTCTATTTCCCTATTCGGATGCTCCACTATCGATTCCTGATAGTCGTTTTGCAGCATTTCCTTTCAAATTGTTGTTGCATTATCTTGACATAGCAAGTTTGCCAAAATCACTGCACTTTTCAATTAGCAGCTAGGAAATGTTTTATATGTACTTTCCTACAAACAGGACAATACATACCATCACATTACATCCTTGGATATACTAGTTGTGGAGCTGTGGTTGGAATGAGAAAAAACATTGTAATCAGGAAGACGATGGATTGCTTAAGACCTCACTAATCTTTGCAATGCGTTCAATTCTAACTTTTGTATACTTTGTAACTTTATTCATAAAAGATTATACAGTTACTTCAGTTCATATGTCTGTGAAACTGTGTGTTATAACTGGGTTCATACGTTTGCAATGTTTTCAGATGATGTACTTGAAGAAGGTAATATCTCTCTACCTATTGTAACCCACATCAAGTCTTTGATCAAATAGCATCTTGACCTCGTTATTATTTCCCCTTAGTAACATTTACAATCTGTACCTGAATCCTACTGGGTTGATTTTATTCCTTCATTAACACACTCTATTTTCCACAGATGTTTCTCAAAGTACAGACTGTTTATGTTTGGTGGTGGTTTTCTTGGAAACATGTGTACTTGGATTTTATTGTTAATCTATTAGATGGAAAGACATTTCGTCTGTGTGTATGAGAATGAAGAATCCTTTAGTTTTAAGGACCTAACATTTTTCTTCCGTAATTTCAACTTTCACTTGTTCCCTTTGCGTCTGGTTAGAGAACTTATAGTCTAGACTCAAATGCCATGACATACAAATTGCCTTAAGTGCCATATCATACAAATCGCTTTACTTTAAGAATCCAGATTGAGATTTTAAATAACAATTATTAATAATTAGTGGATTTTAAACATAGACAGATTTTATCACATATTTTTCAAATTTTGCAAGTACACTATCCAAACATTAAAGTCCTTGACGACCAAGTGTCGATATAATGGTGCGTTTGACATCCAATAATCGCTGATTAATAATCAGTGTGTTCCAGTGGTGTCGTTAAAAAAATAAACTTTATAACATGCTGGTATTTTGACATTTCTGTTAATGTTTAGAATCATATAATAAATGTATGCAATTATCTAGATAAATAATGACAGTGTTTTCTCTTCTGCTAACATAAAGTTTAGTTGTGAGCAACTCACTTTACTTCAATTCATTGTCACGTGATCGAGATGTTCATGCCAAAATGGTGCCTGATGGTCAAACCACCAGCATGCATGAGACTTTTAATTTCCCACTGTCATTGCTGTGTGTTTTACATTGTTTGTACTCAAGTGATATAGAAATATGGTTGTGGTTTTTGAAGAGATTGTGGGTGGTGGAGCAGCCATGCATGAATTGTTTTAATTAGATCTGGTTGCAGCGTTTCGTGTTTCTATCTCCAGGTTTCGGTCGAAGTGCAAGCATGCCTTCATATGGTTTTCTGTTTGGTCTTCCAGGTAAATCAATGTGTGGAACAGCATCATTTAACCATGAATCATATAGGAAGCACTTCCTACATTTTTTGTATGCTTCCATTCCGCTGCATTTTCTTGTATTTATATTTGCATTACTGTAAAGCACTTTTATTGCTTTTACGGAACAGATGCTCCTTGTTTTGAATTGCTTTAAATGTATTTAAAAATATGGTCTTTGAATGTATTTTACTCAATAGATGCTCCTTATTTTGAATTGCTTTAAATTTCTTTCAAAATTCTATCTTTGAATGTATTTTAAGAATGCTGAATTGTTCATAGTTTTGTTTTTAGAACAATTTTACATTTGCTTGTGTAATAGATTATCCCTATAGAAAATGTATTTTGCATTAAATATTCTGAGGTCTAAATTTCTTTATACTTGGTAACTGAAATTTAATCACTGTGATGTAATATTTATATTTTTAGTCTATGGCTGACTAACAAATATTGTATTTGAAAACGAAACCTTTTTATTCCGCTTTTCCCCCCAACCATTTATTATCCATCAATCTATCCAAATGCATAGATATATCATGGACTTTATACATTTTTAACTTCACAAAAATGGCTGAGCTGATGTCAGTGTAATTTTATAGCACTGGGGGGAAATGTGTTCACAAACTTTATATTTTCTTTGACCCTCTTTGTCTACCTGCCTTTAAAAGCTATTTTCACATGTATTAGGTTTAGCCTGCTCCTGAAGATGCCAATAGTTTATTATCTTGTTGTTAAGATAGAGAGTATTTGTTCATTTGAAACAGTGAGACTGAGGTAGAAATTCAAAACAGGTTAGATTTATCAAGTTGAACTATTGGCTGCTGCTTGTGTCTTTACAATTGGTTGAGCTTTTTAGTACTTTTATTTAGTAGCAAGCGAGGGAGAATATCGTATTACAAAACAAAAGACATTGTTTTACAAAATGTACAGGTGTGAAATTTAGTGAGTGAAATGGTTTTTTGTTTGTTTCAGAAATTGTTGAATAGTTTTATTGTATAATGCTTATAATATTTGATAACTGATCACCATTAGGCAAAACTAGGTGTGTTATGGGTAACTAACTCTACATACCCTAATTTTCTCCTGTATTCAAAACATTTTTTACTAAAATTGTAAAAATATTTTTTGATATTTTAATTTTTATTATAAACATTTATGAAAATAAAATATATGTAATTAAAGCAAATGGAAGGCATTGCCTTGCTTGCCTTCATCACATATTGTTAACATAAATGTATTATTTAGTGATGACACATTGCTCCTGTTTTCTTTGATATTGGAGCAATAAAAGAAGAAAAATGGGCCTACCAATCCTAATAAACATTGTGATATTATCCTAAGCACACCTACATTTATATGGCCTTTCTGTGCTCTCTGCTATCATGGAGCCCTGGTGGCAACAGTGGAATGGCCTCATTTTTAGCATTTTCAAATTGTTTGTCATAAAAAAATTTATAGCTCGCAACTTATTTAAATATCTAGAATTGATTTTATTGCTTTGTTCTTCACATGCAATATTATATGTTTTGTTTGACCTATGGGTTAATACGTGCTTCTATTGCACTATTTTCCCAAGCTTCTGCTTTCATTGGCATCTTGTTCATCAGAGTTTTAGATTACAGTTACCGGTAGTTCATGATGGTAAACATTGTGCCCAAAATAACTAACAAAAATAATATAAAAGAAGAAAAAAAATCGTACTTTTTTTAATACGGCATTGATAAGGAATATACATGTATTACTGAATAAGTGAATTACTGTAAACCATGCAGTGCTAATCTAGATGAGAAGGCATCATTGCAGTGAGAAACAACTTGTTGCCTACATTTTCACATGATCTTTTATAAATGCCAAGTAAAAGAAAAAAAAAGAAGATTTTGATCGCAATTTTGCAAGCACACAATATAGAGGGTCTGCAAATATTAATCTGATTGAAACCTCTGTTCATATTGTTATTACTGCTTGTAGGAGCTGCATCAAGTGTTCCTGTATTTGGCCAAGAATCAATTGGTGCTACAGCCAGCCCATTCATCATTCCGCCAACGCCTGTGACAGAGGGAGCTAACGAAGCGGCACAAGCTCAGTGTTACGTACCGGGACCCTTCACCTCTACTCCAATGCCTGAACGGTGGGTGAAGCCCGTGGCTGAACGCCGTGCCTCTCAACCAGTTCCAACAAAGTCTATAGTAGACAGACGCCAGTCACAACCTGCCTATTTAGAGAGACAAGCAGTAGATTTGGGCATGCTCAAAGGTGTTGGGAAAGGCAAGGATATACCACCTGAGCTGTTGGGCGTTTCTGTCAGGGAACTAGTCAATGCTTTAGGTAAGTTGGGCATTTTTTTAAACATCAAAAAAGCTTATTTTTCAGTTTGTTGTTGCTATATTTTTCTAACTTGCATTTCATTTTTTCCCCCATTGTTCATAATTTGCTTTGTAACAAATGTTAATAAATAAATACAGATGTATATCCAATTTGCCATTATGTCATTAATCTGGCTGAAATACGTATTTTCAATGATGGGTGGTATTTTAATTTTGCTGAAGTGCTTGTTTATACAGATATGATTGTTATTAACATGAGAACAAGGCAATGTCATTAAAATGGGATGATTAGCCAGTCATACTTCCAGTATTGTGTTAGCAGAATACCATGAGTGCTGATATAACAAGGTGGCATGTGTTGAATTTCATAGTTGTGATCTGCATGTTGTTAAAACTTATAGGCTTGTATTATTAGAAAATATTGACAAATATGCATTGGTGCTTTCTGATATACAAACAGCGATCTATAAAAATTAATGATAGCCATGGTAGGATACAAGCATAATAAAACAGAATTACTGTCAGTGATACAAAATTTATTTGACCCATGCAGTTTAATGCATAAATTCAAGAATCACAATCGAATTTGTTACATTCTACAACAAAGTTGTTGTCATAACATTCCCCATTACACGTGTGAAGAGAATTTATCTGGAATATGTTTAGTAACCTAGGGCATTATAACCTCATGTTTTATTTTAGTTAGTTATAACCTATTTACGTTCTTATATCCAATTAAGGTGCAAGCATGTCTGTCATGGTCACACAGTCGAGCTATCTTGACTGCCTGTCCATGACAGAAGTTAGTGTTAGTAAGAGAGGAGAACGGCTACTCCTATTTTATAGGTAACAAGGGATCTTTTATATGCACTTTCCCACAGACAGGACAGTACATACCATGGCCGTTGTTACGCCTGTTGTGAACACTGATCTGTGTAAGTGGTAGTACACCTACCCATTGAGCCTTGTGGAGCACTCACTCTGGGAATTGGTACTGGGATTAAAAATCCCATATGACATGTATGGGATTCTTGTCCAGTACCTACCAGTCTTGAGTCTGATGTGTTTACTACTGGGCTACGGAGGCTGGGTCGAGTGACTTGCAATCCCACATGAGCATGGTATTATAAGGTTTGAATCCAGCCTCGCTAAGATGCCTTAGAGCAGTGTCATTGTTGATTCTGTTATTATAGGTACAAGATCCCAAGATGATGAAGACTTTCATGTCCATAAATTTGTCGATATAGCATAGTATACGAGATAAAAATAGACATAATTCGGGATTACGACATTAAAAATTCTTAGATAACATACAGATACATGTAGGTTGTGATAATTTCACTAAAGTTGAACCCTCTGTGTTTAACATCACCAGCTTCTGGTATGCTTCCGCCATCATAACCAAAGCTTTTGCTATTCTGCTTTCATTTTTTGGCATTTATGCATCTCAGCACATTTTACATTTTATTTTTGTATTTTTTTCCATTTTGCTTTGATGTGCTTGCTTGCTGCTGCAGCAGACAAAGTAGAACCTGGTGAGCTTTTAAAGAATGCTGGTAGATTGTGGAACAAGGATGCAAAGCATTTGGACCGATGCACAAATCACTTGTTTCGTTATCAAATACGTGCTGTTAGTCCTAAACGACTAGTGTCCCTTATTGGTAAGATAGCTGTTGTAAGCTCACAGTCTCTCTGATGATGCTCTGCGTTGTTTTGTAGTAAATAGTCTTTGGTTGTGAGAACACTATTGAAACATGTAGAAAGTGCTATCAGAATACATTGTTTGTCCCAACATACCTCTTTTACGATTCGGGTAGCTCTATCAAATCTGTCAACCCTCCTGTTTTCCACAGTAGTCTCCTGTTATTTCATCATTCCTCCTGTTTTAATTTTTCATGGGAAATAACAATTTTCTAAGAAAACACAAATTCCTATAGATCTACCTTTAGAAAGCAATACAGGAAGTTTTTCGTTTGCCCATTTTGGCTGATTTCGATTTCCAGCATCATGATTTATAATTAGCTAAAGTGTTCTGAGTGTAGTTTTTTAAATCATTGTTTGCCGAAGTAAGAATTGTGGGATATATGGAGTTATAAAATGGTGCTTTATTATCATGTTACATTTGTTGTCATTAGTATGTCCTACCAGTTCATTTCAATTATTATTTCTTGTCAAATAATGAAGGACAGTTGACTGTTAGCTTTTCACTTTGTTCATTGGTCTATGCATGTCTGTGTGTGTCCATTCATCTATGCATGCATACATGTATATGTGCTTGTGTGTGTCTGTTGATCAATCTATGCATGTTATTCTTTTATTGAACTATTTTCTACATCAGATAGGCAGTTTTAACTATCCACTTTGCAGTATTTTATCACCTATGTTGCTATTCTCTGATATTTGGTACTATTCAGCCAAAGATATGGAATTCATTCAAATAACAGTTTTTAATTGGAATTTTTATCATTGTCCATGTTGGATCAAATTCATTGCTCTACACTTCTGAAAATAGCAGACAGTTGTTGAAACCAGAATGAGTGAAGCAAGTAAGTAGCTATAATTCATGCAAGGTGTGGAGTGTCCAGTGTCTTATGTCATCTAAATAGTCATGTAGAACAACAATTATTCTAGACAAGACATTTGTTTCTAATAAGATGTAAGTGTATCATTGTTGTGATCAAACATTGTGGCGAAGCTTTTGCAGTTCATCTCCAAATCACCCACTGGTTGTACAGGTTCGTGAAAATGTAGACAAATTTTGGCATTTTAAAAATTTCAGGTGAGAGCAGAGCAAATGGCAATGGCCCAACACCTAACCCTTCTCCACCAGGATCACCCAGACAGCATTCACGTAGCAACAGTCCCAGAGCATCCAGTGATTCAGGTACTTCATGGCCTTTCTAATTGATTCCATCATGTAATGTCTGTTCACAGGGCTTCTAGTATACGGCAGCCCTGCTAGTCTGGGTAGAGAATTTTGGACTCTGGCAACTAAGCTTTTTATTTTTTTATTTTATTTTTTTAAACTTTTAATGTTATTCTGCCTTATGGCTAGTCTTGTTCAAATATGTTTTTAAAAATGGACACTTCAGTCAATAAAAAGGATTGTGTGGTTTTACTATGTTCTGCAATAAAAAGTTCTTCTTTCATGCTGAACATTGAACCTCCATCAAGTTTGTACATGTTTTGCTTGATCAATAGGTTCAAGGTCTGGATCACCTGCAGCAAAATGTGACAGAGACAGTCCTTACCGCAGGAGTCCACTACAGCGTGAACCGCATGAAGAAGCCTTCAAGACGCCACCAAGCAGTCCCATACCACTGAGAACAAGACTGCACAAAGAACCTTCACCTGAAGGCTCAGAACTTTCCCCACCAGCAGCACGGAAAGATCGGTCTCAAGTTAAACTCTCTTCATCACCTGCGGGCTCCGGGTCAGGGAGTCCCAGGTATGCCTCACCCATTAGAAGTGGAAGGTAAGTGGTTATGGCTAGTAGCTGATTATATGGCGAACTTGTTTTGGACAACAAGTGCTTCATATACTGCATATTAGTATTGAATCTGTGCATCATGGATTTGATGTTGATCAAAGATAATGTTTGATTGTTTGACCAAGGGGTTTCCTCAGAGCCACTACTCCATAGCTTTGTAACTAATCACTTTGATTTATTGTAAGGGAAATATAACAGCCTTAAATTCCATCCTTATATAATGCATATTCTATCAAATTTGTATGAATGGATTTCGCAGTAAATAAAATTATAAAATTGTTGCTCAATTTCGAAAATGTAAGTGGCATAAAAAAATCCTGAGGAAAGGCCTGTTGATGACACCATTGAGGTATATTGAATAATCGTCAGCTAGTGGATGTCAAACATATTGTAATTTTGAGACATGTTCCCAGAAGAAATCTGCCATATAGGTTACTCATTCCAGCAAGAGATCTTTTATGAACTTTTATCTTGTTTTTTATTAGTCCTCAATGTCGTGGTGTGAGCAGCAATCTACAGTTAGGAGCTAGTGCATCCAACATCAGATCAGCAAGTCAGACCCAGCTAATTGGAGCATTCAGCATTGGATCATCACCACCAAAAGATGATGCCATTAGGTAGGAAACAGTGTTAACATGACTAATTGAAGGAAAGTATTCAACTATCTTGTATCATATATCGCAAAGCTTTAGACCACTGCCAAACATGTATTGAGATTTGAGGGTTTGATGCATCATACTGACACATTACTTGGACCAAAAAAAGATAAGATTGTTAACGGATTTCCTGACAGACCCTATTTGTTTCCTGTCGATCCTAAAACTTATTATTATTATTTTTTTTTTACATTTTCAAATACAGGGAATAAAATAATTCTAACCCGATTTTTGTAGCCAAAAAACCTCAAATAAATATATTTTTATGTGATTACATATGTTGTTTTCCCTTTTCAGGTTGTCACCCAAGGCAAACAGAAAGGATAGAGGTCGTCAGTTAAGGTCAAAGCGTGAAAGAGCATCGTCACCTTCTCTACGTGACATTCCTTTTATGACAAGAGCAAGATCCGCTTCAGCATCTGTTATTCTTGACCAGTCGAGAGACCCAGTGAAGGAGGCCTTGTCGCCATCAGTGGCTGAATGTCTCAGATCTGTGTTTGCTGCATTTATGTGGCACGAAGGCATCGTTCACGATGCAATGGCCTGTGCATCGTTTCTCAAGTTTCACCCAAACTTAACAAAAGAAATGTCTAAGTTTGTGAAAAACAAGGATCAAGAAAGAGTTCGAATAAGACACGCCACAGAATCAAGCAAAGGCTCGCCGAGGGATAAAAGAAAAGAAAATATGAACGAGAGCCGAGTCCGGTTTAACCTCGAGCCTCAGGTGAAGGATCTTGATATAGCAGAGAAGGCGGTGGTCGTACAGGCGAGACCTACAATAGCCCGCCACAAGTCTGAAGGCAATGAGAAGTGGATTCCAGATATCAGTCAGAAACTGAAGGACGACGAGGTTGCAAACAAAGAAACTCAGTTACCTCCGACGTTGCAGCATCTGGTGTATTTCTGGGAGGAATTGTCAACGTCAGTTATACGAGTTATTGATCAAGAGTTAATACTTCCAAGCCCGGCAGTGGCGGCAAAAATGAAGAAGACCGAAAAGAAGGACAAGGAAAAGGATAAAGAGAAAAAATTCAAGAAGCGAAAAGAGCAGAAGTCGATGGCAAAGGGTCATATGTTTGCTGAAGCGGTGGCCGGTATGTTCGCCGCTGGGGGTGGTGCCGAGGGTATGGAAAGAGAAGCACCCTGTGAACTGTGTGGTGGATCGTTTCCGCATCCTGTGACTTACCACATGCGCAGTGTACATCCAGGCTGTGCAAAACATGCCTGTGGGAAGGGATACAACAGCGGTGGCAACTTCTGTGGTGGTTGGGCTGGCAACTGCGGTGAAGGTGGAATAGGAGGCAGCAGTTGGTATTTGATGTGCGACACGTGCCGGGAGAAATACCTGAAAGAGAAACGCCAATCGGAAAAGCACAAAGACAAGGTGAAGAAAATGAAGAAGAGGAGTATTTTGGCTAAACAGCAGACGTTGCTTTCACCGCTTGATTCGCATGTAATTCTTAAAAACAATGCTATGTTTCTCTTGGACATGGCAAGTGCTTCTGGTTTCACCTTGCCAAAGCATCACAAACGGCATGTTCTAATGCGATCGGACATAGGACTTCCTAGTGTGAGTGAAAATGCTGGTTCAGACATGGAGTCTTTCCCACCGATACCATTCCAATATCTGATACAGCAAAATGCACAGAATGCTGACTCGGCTTTTGCGGAGGACATTTTAATAGATGACGAGGATCGAGTGTTTGTGAGGTCGGGGTCAATGTCGATGGCTCAGCGACGGGTGTTCTACCGGCCTCGTCTTCCAACCGAGCCACGACACAGTCCTCTGGCACGGTCGGGTTCGTTGGGACAGGATGTGAGGTCATTTTCACAGTACTCGTCAACAGGATCTCAGGTGTGAACAATATTTCATTTTTCGTTTCTTGTGTTTCTGTAAAACGGGTAATATTCGCAAATGTAAATTGTTTTAATTTACAAAAAAACGATCCCATCGAGGTGTGTAATTTTTGCAATGCAGACAAGACATTGTTGTGATTTTCAATGGGTATCATTTTAGTAAATATTTGTGCGATTGTAATTTTCGCGGTTATATAACAAATTTTGCGAAAATCGCGAAGATGACATACATGCTGATAATACCCATTTTACACTGTTATTCAAGATCACAAAGTGTTATCGTACTTGCATTTAATCAGAAAACGAAGTGTTTGTCAGAAGCTTTAAGGCTATCAAAATGTTTTTGTTAAACATATATTTTTATATTTTTGTTTATCATTGTTTGGTCACATATAATATCCCATTTTATCACAGCAATTTTATACATATCATATGTCTGTTTTATTACATTCCATCCATATTTACTTTCTGTTACAGGAACAGTGTATGACGAATGTACCTGAAAGTAGCGTTTTGACAAAAAGTGCTGGTACTAGTCCAGAAGTTGAACAGGAGCAGTTCAAGAAGACTATTTTCCAACGTAGCGTGTCCGAAATAACTTCAGAAGAAGAAAACAGTCAAAGCAGTTCAAACAGAGCTCTATCTAGACGGAGAAACAACAGTGGTGGTGTGTCAGGTGAGTGTATAGAACTTCTCCAAGCAATTCTATAGAGTTACTAAGATCAGTAACAGTCAGAGCAGTTCAAACAGAGCTCTATCTAGACGGAGAAACAACAGTGGTGGTGTGTCAGGTGACAGTACAAAACTTCATACATTTGTTTGTCATATCTTTACGCAAACCTATATATATATTGCTATTGCAATAGCTCTAACACACACCACATAAATGTTATGGCAGTATATTTATAGGTGGAATATTAATGTTTTTTCTTTATAATTTAAATGCATTTAGAAACTTAAGAACTGTGTATAAATGTTAATGTGTTTTACAATCTGAAAAAAGTGAGGATTGGATTTTGAGCCCCGCCTTCTTATCCTAAAGTAAATCATGGATCAACTATGGAATTATGTTTTATATGAAAAGCAATCCGAACGTGGTTTTTAACCATCTCACACAACTAACGATTGTTCTAATTGTACAAAAAAAGGTTACCGTTTATACCTGGTCCCGTAGTAAATTCCAGATACACTGATATGCCATTTCTATGTTCACTAATTAATAAACTAATCTACTTTTGCTATTTGTAGATGGTGGGATGTCGCTTCTCAAACACCCTTCGGCCGCCATGACAAAGCTGATATCATCAGTTGATCAGCAGTCAGAAAACAGGGAACGAGCTTTACAAAGACCTGTTATGGAGTTTATTATCCAGCGTCATGATTTGGATAATCTTCAACTGGCTATGAGACAAGCATTGAGAAAGTCTACATGTCGGGTGTTTGCTATGCAGGTAGCTAACAGTGTTTTTATTATTGTGTTTCTATTAAGTCGGGGGTATATTATGTTTGCATCGTCCATTCGTCCATTCGTCCAGCTGACTGGCCATCCAAATCTTTTTACAGCATATCTCTTACACTAATTTATTTAGGCTCATCAAACTTTATAGCGAAGGTGACGTATCGCACACCAAAAGTAGGTTACTGTGACCTATATATTGAACTCTGACCTATATCTTGAACTCCAACATACATAGAACCAAATCTAGAGTTTTACACTATATATC
Source organism: Melanodrymia aurantiaca (assembly GCA_032355825.1). Classification (NCBI taxonomy): domain Eukaryota; kingdom Metazoa; phylum Mollusca; class Gastropoda; order Neomphalida; family Peltospiridae; genus Melanodrymia; species Melanodrymia aurantiaca. Next base: position 20,370 of record JAULBR010090779.1, read on the forward strand.
TCACCCTAATTGATATAGAGTCATCAAATTTTGTTACTGGGTATATGTATGGAATGCAGTGTGTTGCACACTAAACTGAGGTCACTGTGACCTATATCTTGAACTCTGACCTACAAAGAACATAAATAGTAATTGATATAGGGTCATCAAACTTTGTATATGAGTACAAGTGATTTAGATAACTTTCGACTTGGTATGAGATAATCTCTGAGGAAAACTACATGTCATTGGCATGTTCAGAGAATACTCGCTGGACTTGTTTTTGCACGTAATAATAAATGATTGTGATATGATAGAAGAAGATTTGTACCAGTTAAATTATACAGAGATTTCGCAATCCTGAACACGACTCCGGTGTTTGCCATGCAGGTAAGTAACAGCTTCACAATAGACGGATGACTGTTTACATTTTAACACTATTATGTTTGCAGGCTTTCAACTGGCTGATGAGGAGTGTGGTGCAGCAGGTGTGTATGCATGACCTGCTGTGGTTCTTTGTGGCAGCTCTGATGCCTCTACCAGAGGAGGAAGAGGAGGAGGAGAAAGAAAAGGAGGAACAACATAAAGAAAAACCGAAGGAAGTCAAGAAAGATGCCGAGGTAAAATCAGATGTGGAATTAATGTAGCAGAATTTGAGTTATTTGTTTTAACAAAACTGACACATATATTTTAAGTAAACACCTTTTTGGAAAAAAAACCCGCATACATTATCTGGAGTGTCTCAATCGAATGAAAATAGGCATGCTACCAAGAAACAAACCAATTGTGAATTTAAAAAAAAAAAGTTCACTGTACAAGCTTTGTAGAAAAATAGGTCTCATTTACCCCCATTCCCTCTTGATGGTGAGTTCAGTATTTTTGGTTATGTAAACAATGGTAATATTAAATGCCTTGGTTGCAGGATCTTCCTCTATGTGAGCATCCGTTGGCTGACATCAGCATTGCAGGGAAGGCTGTGGCACCGCTGCCAGAGATGTTCCATTCATTACTTCAGACCATCTCTGATGTGATGATGTATCTGCCAGCCAGCACAGCTCTCCAGGTTCGTACAACAGTTTGATAGTAAAAACAGTTACTATATTCAACAACAGGCTTTTTTGTCCATAACCAGCCACTTGATAAAAAGATAAAGTTTGTTTGTTTAATGACACCACTGGAAAACATTGATTATTAATCAGTGGTAGCAGGGTGTGCATACATGGTGTTGTTAGTGTCAGCTGATCTTGACGAGCCTCAGTCGGAGCAATTTGTTTTGCATTTTGTGTGTTCCATGACATAGTAGGGAAATGCATATCATTATTCCAGGATGAGCATTTGTAGAAAAGAAATTTTAGTTAAAATAATATTATTTCTCTTTGTTTAAAATATCTTTTTTCCAAGACTATAAAAATAAAAAGTCACGGAAATCAAGGAACGAAAATCTGTAACTGTTCTTCTGTTTTTACTTACTAGCAAATGGCGGTTTGTTGTTACTGCATGAGATTCCAACAACACGATCACCAGTTTCTTCATGAGAGCCATGTCTTCAGCAATATAAGCCGCATCCTTAGCAAGTCGGATGAGGAGTGCGAGGAAATTAGCCTGGATGCTTCACAGGTAAGTAAACAAGTTTTTATACTTGTTTTTATTACTCTAATCGAACTATTTCCTATTCATTATTGATGTGTTGAATTTTAAGGATTTTGGGAAAAAGAAACTTAATCAGTGTATTTTAAAGATATTTTAAATAATTTTTTGTCTAATGTAAATGCAAATATAGTGACATAGTTATAGTCATAAAGTCTGCTAGGAGTGAATTACACCATATATACCACTGAGGACAACCTATAATTGTAGTATCTTATTATATAGTGTTATCAATTCAGGTGAAACGCTTTAAGGATGGATGTTTGGTGAGTGAAACATATTTACTGCTTTTGAGCTGATTCATAAACTTTATTGGCATTTTCTTTATATCTTATATACACTTTTAGTTATTTAGAGTTTGTTTTCGTTCCATGTTTTCTTGTTAAATACAGTTTATTTAGGGGATAATATCACTGTGTTTCGTTGTTCACTATAACGATTTATCACAAAATTTGGATTTAGGGACGAGA
>JAULBR010090791.1:0-12379 GCA_032355825.1 Melanodrymia aurantiaca
TGCGATGGGAAAAAATAAAGTGATGTTTTTCATATTTTATCTCAAAACATTTGTGTTAGTTTATGTATAGAATTTGATACATAGACTGTTGCTGTTCCCTGACTGCTCACATAATCATATAATTCAACTGGGTAAGTATGCACATATTTGCTAGTAGGGAATTCGAAAAATAAACAAGATGAAAGTTCGAAGTGACGTAATTTTTAAAGGCTGGACTTCGTGTTTGTAAGGCTTTCGTTTCCTCTATCTTATTAGCATATGCCATGTTCTGTAGTTTGTGTGGTTATCAGTTGTTCAATTATCTGATTCATTAAAACAATAATATTCTTCTATAGATATAAAAATGACTGGTTATTTATTTTTGTCTGCTTGTAGTGTTCTTTATTTATCGTAGTGCTTGCATGCTATTCTAGTTGTCAATTTTAATATATAATCTGATTTCTGAATGATTCAGCATCGAATGAAATAGAGATGATTATACGAGCAGATTTGTCAAAGTGATTTCGCAAAACAGGAGTCTATATTCTTGTATTGCCCGAGCGAGGGCAATAGAAATGTTATACAAGAATGCCGATAACATGTTTAGAAAAAAATCGTGTAATAATTTCTGCTTTCTTATCAGAACACATGTACATTTGCATGTGTGTATATATACAATGTATATCTAAAACAGAAACTAATAGCTTTCAATAACCCTTAAAAGATATTTTGTTCCGAGGCTGTTAATGCCCCAAACCACAAGAACGTACCATAGACATGTGATGTAAGGCCGGCGTAAGGGTTTTTATAAAACTAATCTGGAGTCACGCGTATGGAAATATTATTTGATCATTTTGATAATATTCCTGTACCAACTAAATTTTGCTAACATTTTAATTCTTCTATAATTTTGAACCATCTAAAAGTTTCATCTCTTAATTGTTTAAAATGAAATGTACAATGTAACTATCGAAGAATTTTATTACATGAAAATTTAATTATGTGTTACACTAATGGACAGTAAAGTATAGTATACATGGTTTTGAGCAAACTTCTTAAAAGAAAAATTTATTTCACTAACAACTTTTTTTTTAATACAATCACTGAACTTGTGTTATAAAACATTTGTAACTGACAATTGATGAACAAGGGAGATAAATCCACTAAAGCATTTTGAACATAATAGTTTTCACTTTGGTACACTAATAATGATTAAATAGCACTGTTGCACTGTTTGTTCCTAGTTGGCAGTTGTTGCATTAATAAACTTTATCCTGCAATCACTATATAATTAGTTGAATATGATGGTCGGATAAGCTACTAAAGTCACATTTTGAAGTAGAAGAATATAACTTTTTGACATCATGCTAGTACGGTATGTCACATGACTATGACACCTACCTCCAGAGGTTTTCTATTGACAAGCTTGTGCATTGTATACTTTGACAGGTCTACTAGAATACGGTAGCCCAGATCTCAAAGATCTGAATATTCTATCCTCACAGGATAAACCTGATGTCATGAACATGATGGTCTATATCAGTTATAACATTACATATTACAGTTTGATCTGTCTAGTTAAACTATACATTATAGTTCATTATGTTTATGAAACGAAAATCTTATTCCTAAGTCTTAAACTAATGAATTATATATTTTTTCAATCTTTTGTACATGTTAGGAAATAAAATTTTGATATTGTTTTTTTTAAAACTAAATTGAAATAATTTAAATTCTGAACAGATAGGTAAGTTTGTGGGAATACTTTTATTGGAAACAATTTTATAACTCTTGAAATATTTGTTAAATGTTTTTTAGTTTCGAACTGATTTGTTCTCAAAGTTGAACGTTTGTGTTGTGCTCGCAGCTAACAGAGTGTGCTATTTTTGTTTGGCTCAGATGCCCATTCCTCACATCCAACACCCCAGTCGGTTCCGGTACCGGGCACTACAAAGCAATCAGGAGTCACTAAAAATGATGGCCCTGTTGTAAATGGAAGAACTAAAGACATGAACGGGACACACACAGCTTCAGATTCTATTTCTGTCGCTAGTCGTCAGTCTAACTTAGGTTTGCTTTTCATGCTCTCTTACTTTTTTTACAGTAAGTTTTTTTCTTCTCTCGAGTGAATTGAAAGTAGCAGTAATCAAAACAGGTTTTACTTTATCTGACGACGGCAGAATAAATTTTTCGCATTTACATCTCCTATTTAACATTTCAGTGTTGTAGATGTGATAGTGCATAGAAGAAACATTATATGTGTCGTAGCCAGGGCATAGCTCCACCCCACAGCAATATAGTTTTCTTCAGTGCCCACAAATAGCATCAGTTTTAAATGAGTCAATTCCTTTAATTTCTTTACCCATTCTTTTACTAGTCTGAATAGTATGCTTACTCATTATTTATTCTATTAGTACATTGTAGTTGTTATTATTAGAGCAGTTGCTTGTCACATACTCAGTTGTTTTAAATTTGCATTTCTGTCTTGCCATTATTGTTTCATTTCTGCTTCTTCACAATTGCTTTATTTGCCTGACTAACATTGTTTTGTTCTGTCATAATTGAAATATAGCTAATGGTGTTTTGCAAATGTTTAAACAAATGTAGCCATTTAAAAGATAAGTATACGTATTGACGAGATCAGTTTGTTCTAGCCTCGTTGTATGGTGATGACAGCACGCGGCAGTCCAGTAATGGTAGTGAGAATCTCAACGAGGATTCCAACATGTCATTTCCTGACAATTCCGTTCCGGATTTCTCTCAAGACAGTAACGATGGTGGCGAATCAGATCTCGGAGTTGGTGAGTATACTGTATAATGGGTATTATACAAGTGTTTTATTCGAAGAGTAACCTTTGTGGCAGCAGTGGGTTTCCTCTGTGACCAAGTGTCAATATAGCCACGTGTTTGACATCCAATAACCGCTGATTAGTAATCAATGTGTTCCAGTGGTGTCGTTAAATAAAACTTCGTGTGTGTAAATTTTGCGGTTTGTCGTTTAATTGCAAAAAAATTACAATCATGCGAATAATTACTAGCAATCTTGAATGATAATCAAAAGACAACAATATGGTTTTTGCAATATGCAAATTTCAGGTTTAGAGTTAATCATCGTTTGGAAATAGAAAAATTCACAGCCTCGAATATTACCCGTTTTACAGTAATTTGTCTCTGTAATGTCGTGACAAGCAGGATGTTTGTCATATCATCTCTAGACTCTAGTGACAATAAGAGTCAGCATTTTTAATTTATAGTAAGACATATACAGGTATTTGTTTAGTAGTAATGATAGGTGTTGATGGATTGTATTGTGGTTTATTAGTAGTGCACAGTGCGGCCCAATACATTGTTCAATTTGTTTTTCATCAGGCAATATATGGTTCCGGTTGACTATTGCAACTACAGAATAATTGTGAGATCTCCTGAGAAACCGAACTCATAACTATCACTTGAAATCCTCTTACAAGTTTTGTATATTATTGCATATGTGTAATACATGCAATTTAATAATGGGTTAATAATTGGATAACAAATACTGGTACAGGATACAATGAGTTGACTTTACAATAAAGAAAACGTTTTCCTTTCTTGTTTTCTAGCCATGAGAATAATGAAAGATGAAAAGGAAAGATTGCTGAAGACTGGTGAAGATACAAATGGTATGAAACAATTTCTTTTGCTATTTCTCAAAATTACCAGCATCAATCAATTTGTAACTGATAACGTTAATGCATGTTTCACCAAATTATGAGAACATTTAAAAATAATATAATATCTCCACCATAAACACATTATGTCAGTATCCCGTTTTTGTCACTTATCTTGTTATACAATCATATTTCATTAATTTTTGTGAAGTCACATTTTGTTAACTTTAATATCTATAAGAGTTCCCACAAAGATAATTTCAACCAAATTAAAATTCTTCGACAAATTCAACTAGTGGTCGATACAGGAATATAAGTGTATAGTCCTGTTTTATTTATATTTTAGGTAAAATATGATTTTCACTGATAAAAGTATTCTGTACGTTATTTAAAAAATATTTACATAATAATTTTGTTTTATAGTTATTTTAAAAGTTTCCCGATAAAATGGAATCAACACTTTTTACTAATTATTTTTTGAAGTTCTTGTTTAAATTTTCCCAAGAACATTGTTCAACTATTAAACAGAAATATGGCAATTTACTAGTAAAACAACAACCATGTGTAGTTTTTTTTTTTTTTTAAATATTCATGTTTGGCTGTTCATTATGTTTAAGATTCTGAGCCCCCGGTATTGGAACCAGAGACAGACGAACCCCCGGCAAAGAAGCATAGAGGAGATTCATCAGAATCCAGTTCAAACTAATATCTGCTGGATACGAGTTTTATCAATTTTATCATAACTTGCAATCATATGGTTCACAATGAATCCTTAATACCTCAGAGGAATAGTTGTCTCCCTTCATTTGATCTCTGGGATTGACAAGACATTGGTCGACAGACAAACTCTTCACCCAATCAATCATTGAGCTGACTGTGCTAGAAATCATTTACAACTTTAGCATGGATGTATGTGTATTAAGAACAACGTTATTTTGTGTGAATGAAAAATTTACACTAAATGGCTATGTAAATAAATGTGTGCATTTTTATCTATTTTGTGACATGGTGCCATTTGTCTGTTCTTACTAGTTTTTATTTCAAGTCTCAATATAAAAAAATTTGATACAAGATAAAAGGCTTATATCAGCATAAAAATATGGCGCTCCAATCACCTTCAGAAATTCATGGCGCACTCATTTAAAATTTGGATTTAATCTCCTTCTGAGAAAATACAAAATTACAGGCTTCACCACCCTTCTCCTCGTCCGTTTCGGTCCCCGGGCCGGGCTCAAGCGCTCCTTCAGTGCTGCCCTCCCACCAAACTTTCCTATCATGGACAAAAGGGCTGGCCAAGGTCAGAACTCGTGCCCCCGATAGGCGTCTGCTATAACAGCTTAAAATATTGTTGTTAACAGAAGGAAAACTAATATAATACTATGTAATATTTTAATCCTATGTAACATTTTAACCCCACGTAACAGTTTAATCCTACGTCATGTTTCGTGTTCTCCTATTGTCGTTTGTTCACCATCCAAAAATGCTATCAAAAGAATATCAATCCCTAATAGCTATGACTATGAGGTAACACAACACCTTCACCCATAACACGGCACGCAGTTTCTTTAATTCTCATAATACATCAAAGGCAGTACACACATATATACTTAACTCTGAGGTATGTGCTATTATGTCTGTGGGAAAGTGCATATAAAATATCCGTTGCTGCTTATTAATGAAAAGTAGTCCCATCGCGTGGTGGCAGCACTTTTTTTTATTTACTCTCAATACCTGTACGCGAAGGCCGGCTTGCTTAATCTTATTTGGATATAAGCATGTAAACATTCTGGAATTTCCTCCATGATTATTGCATATAATTGTTACAACCCCTATACTTGTTAAATATTAGATGCAGAGTTGATGATTAAACATTGGGTTCCATTCAACAAATATTTCATCTCCACCTAAATTTCTCGCCCAACAGACTATAATTCTACTAGATTAGCCCATTTGAAATAAGGTGGCTACTTGAAGACAAGAGTAATGGTAAGGTCATCACATCAATTTTAGGCATTATTTGTGGATGTATGTATGTATATACTGAAATATATAATTATGTCAAAATAGTGTTGCTTTATTTTTTTTCTTTCACATTAGTTGTATCAGGACATTCCGACTTGGGTGGTAATCAAAACTCAATATAGTTAGCTGTGGATTGTAATAGATTTTAACAAGGAAATTCCCCAAACTCAAACATGGCAAATATTACAGATCCAATTATGAAGGATATATCGAAAAATACTTTAATGGCGTTTGTGTTTTACACAGATCAAACAAAATAGACTAATTAGTGGTCTACCATCTGGAAGTTGATTCACACTTCGTTAGTCGAAAGGAGCTGGACGTAGTGCAGAGAAAGAGCATCCACCTGGCGTTCGATAAGTTGACCCTCCTCAGTGGATCGATTAGGTTATTTCCTATTTCAACCAGTGATCCATCAAAGGTCATGGTGTGCTATCCTGTCTGGTTAAGTGTACATAACGGATCCTTTGGCTGCTGTCATTCTTTAAAACCATTCATTTGACATCAAATAACAATGTGTTCCAGTGGTGCCATTATACAAACCTACTTTACCTTTGGTCGATTGTTATAAAAAATGAGAAAATCACCTGCCTGATGCCTCCATTTGGACCAATCCACATTCTACTTCATCAATATATTAACAAAGACAAAATAAACTAGATATAATTTGACATACTGGCTTTATTGGAAAAACCCCAGTCTTCCATATGTATACCAATATACAAAGTTTGATTACCCTGGAAATGTAGATCTATTCTATGGTAGTCAAGAGTTGAAGATATAGGTTACAGTGACCTACTTAATTTGGTCTGCAAAACCGCCTTCTCTACATGTACCCACACAAAGTATTGTAGAAGATTGTAGTTCAAGATATAGATATACATGTACTTTGATGATATTCTGTGGAAATGATTCGGATGGACAAGGTAAACACTAACCCTGACTGCATCGAAGTGAAGTAGCGGGGTGTAGCCTAGCACATCCACCTGAGGTTCAATAGGTCGTCCGATTAATCCCCCACAGATTTGTTTGTATTTCCCATTCCAACCACCGATCCATGGTGTGTGCTATCCTATGTGGGAGGTGACAGCAGTGGGTTTACCCTGTGACCAAGTGTCAATATAACCGCCAATTAATAATCAATGTTCCAGTGGTGTTGTTAAACAAACTACATATTACATTGTGATAATGATAATGTAAAAATCAAGTCATTTTGGAAAAGGCATCTTTACATTAAGAATTTGCAAATAAACATCTTAACTATTTGATGAAGTGGATGACACATCAGTAAAATTTTAGTTGTGCCATGGATTTATCTATCCTTCTCAAAAGCAAATGACCCGAAAACTACACTTTTTGGCTAAAACATCCCAGTTAGGGGTACACATTCTTTTGCTCAAATCGGACCATTTTCCTAATCCAACAGTAATGAGACCCAAGCGAAACATAAGATCAATCCTCGAGTGGTAGGGAAGATACAAGGAACTGTAGTAAACTTTCCTGTTTATGGTTGCTATAATATTAAAGAAACGACACATTTGTTTTATCTCTTTATATACAATTTTAATACATACACACATGTGTATGTATCTGGCAACTACATTGTAAATTGCAATTAAGCTTCATTTTAAGTAAACTCCTAAGCCTATGTATTAAAGCATAAAGTAATTGTTTGTAATAGATACCAGATCTACACTATTTTAGATAATACAAATGGAACACTGCAATACAACTTATTTACTGTTTAATAAGCAGTTTGGAAAGATGCATACCGGGTATCTGAAATACATTTACACAGTATGGCAATCTAAATGTATCAATATCTTGCATAAAACCTTCAACAGTTAACTGACCTTATAATATCACTGTAACCAAATTAATGTATTTCATGAATGCCAAATAAAGATAATTTATATTGCAAAAATCTAAAAGTGTTAGTGAGGGGAGGTGGAGACTTTTAAAAGAATCTACTTATTAAATTAATTTTGACTAATATGTGCGCAAACATGAAAATCTTGTGCACTACATGATCCATGTTTTGCATAAGTACAATCCACACATTGAACTTCATTTGTGTAATACTAAGTTGATCATTGATAAATATTTTCATATATTACTGAAACTTACATGTATGTTGGTTTTAATGTAAAAGCTATTGAGAAATTGATGCCACTGAATTATACATCACAAGCTGCAAGCTATTTTCTAAATAGTGAATTGATGTGTTGAGAGGTGCCATGGTGCTATGTCATTGTCGTCTGGAGGAGTATCTATCATTGTAATTGGACAACAGGACATTACACAGTCAAAGTCAATTCTCAATATTCTGTGAACCATTGTTAAGTTTTAAATGACAATGATTCTACACCATTACATGTGACATGAATTGATGGCTGTACACATTTTTCATTTTAGAAATACTGTTTTTGTTCAAACATTCTAAGTGACTGTAAACATTCTTTTGTCAACAGATCTAATCAGATATTTTCAAAACTACAAATTTGTTTACATGTTAATAGATTTTTATAGACATACTATGTTGCTAAACTTGACAAAATTTACTGCATCCTGATCCAAAAGAATTTTCTTTGGCATGCAGAATATAGGGCAAGTTTTAGCTCAGTGCACCATGTGAACAAAGTAATGATATGCCACAAACACACACACATACAAACATACGAGATAGAAAGACAGATGGGAGGAAGAAAAAGAAATAGTGAAGACAAAACATTTACATTCAATAAAAATATACGTCTGCAGTGTATGTGATAAATATCTATGTACAGTACATGTAAAAACTAGTATCGGAAATATATGCATACAAAGAGAAGTTCCACAAAGGGGTGAGGGAAAGGTACTTCGTTACAAATCACACCTCACCCCCTAAATTGATTGTTTTATGGATAAAATGATTATGACTACACACAGGGCTCACACTGTATGTAGCTAAATTAGCCAATGGCTAATTGTAAAAAGTTTGGCCCATTGCTTTGATAATTGGCTAACAGTTTGTAATAATTAACCTCTTTTGAGCACTTCCCTGAAAATTACCAGAATTTTGGAATACTGGCCAAAAGAAAATCTATTTCAGAGTGAGCCCTTTACACAAAAAAAAAATTAGCATTGCCATTCCTAAATTTTATGATTTTGAAATACAAATCCTGTAGTGCTCCAAATGTATTTCTGGAATTGCTCTGAGTAAATATTATTCCAAGTCCAAAACTATTTACTATAATCATCTATTTACATCAATGCTAATCATTAATATAATTAGAAAATGATACTAACTTGTGTATTTGTCTCTGACAAAAGTACACACTGAATGTCAAAACTTGATTAATACTGAAGAAACAAACTTTATCAAATAATAACTCAGCACAAAAAAATAAAAAAATTATAAACATTAAGATTTATTCAAATTCCCTAACTGGACAAGTATTTTCCCAATTATTCAAATTTCTAAGACTGATTTTATCACCTATCAAAATGATAAAGATGGTGTTTCAAAATGGTTTATACTAAAAGTAAAAACCTAATTTTGAAGCATTAAGTAATTATGTAAAGTTTTGTTTTAAATAGGCAACACAATGTATCTGTTATTCTACATGACACACCATTTTATTGTAGCAAATGGTGTGATTTGACGGCAGGCTTGCATTACATTGTTTTGATATTCAAACACATTTTAATAAACTTTTTGAACTAGCCAACTGCATTAAAAAAAGTAAATAGCTGCTAGAAAATTCGATTCTGTTCATATTTTGATTTTTGTAGCATTGCTTACAGTGAAAACAATCATGATTATGCCGTTCCGTGCTGTGAAGCATAACCATGTTGGATACATATCCTATGTTATTACCCCAGAGGGCAAGTATAACCGGGGAAATATAAATCATATTTTCTCAGTGAGAAATATCACATTGGTATAACGTAAAATAATTTTCATTTTAGTCACTCGCTAAAGCTCTTGACAAATGAAATTTATTTTTCTTGGGACGTAAACTTGATACTACAGGGTAGCTCGTTTAATATCCTCTATTTATCCAAATGTTCTAGGAAACTATGGGAGAATATAAGAATCCTTCATTATATATACCGGGCTATTCCACTTGAAGGTTCATAATTTGATGTCTGGAATGAAGCTAGAACATCATTTAAAAAAAAAGAAATGCTTTAAAAACTAAAAACAACAAATGTTATTTTGTACCAAAACAAATATCACCATTAGGTAGATGTTTGAAAATGGTTTATACCAAAAGTATGCATTTAATTTTTAAGAAATATGCAATCATTAAATAGTGTTTTGTTTTAATTTGTAAACACAATGTACCCATTGTAGCCGGCTTGATGCCACCAATGACATACTATTATTGTGTGGAACATTGTGACATCACGTCACAGGTTTGCACTCCATTGTTTTGATATTTAAAACACATTTTACGTACATACTTTTTGGGTAGTAGCAGTAAAATATAGTAAATAATAGTTGCTATAAAATTCTACTCTGTACACATTTGGGGCATTATTCTACAGCGAAAATCATGTCGCCATGTGTTGTCAAGCGTAACCATGAGGGATACACATATCCTACATGTGACATGGGTTTCAGAAATGTGCTATCTTACATGTGCAAGTATGAGAGAAAAGGTTTTCATTTACCCAGTATTATTTTCACTCACTATAGCGAATGTTAAATGCACACCATGCTATGATCACATGTAATAAAAATGTCAAAACAAAATGATCAATGTTAAAAGGCAGTACAACCAAGTAAAATATTTTAAAGTAATCGGCAAAAATGTTCACAACACCTATTTCAATAAAAACAACCAAAAAAACCCAATTTAGATCTAAATAAAAATAAATATCCATCGAAATAAATGCTTAGTAATTTTACTGAACAACTAAAACACTGCCCTGTCAACAAGAATGTGAAAAATATGCCTCATGGACATAGATGAGCAAGTAGTTTTACAATTCATGCAAACAATACTGACTGAATAATGATAATCTAAAAAAACATTTAACTTGAGCAGAATAATATGCGTTTACTACGTAATACAAAAATATAGAATTGATAGCACTTGGTGGTCTGACTAATAAATAGATGTCTCGATACGTCTTCGTGCAGGTGTTCGCATCCGTAAGCTGCCGTTCGTCAGCGGCGATTGAGGAGTTCTGTGGAGAAAGAACATTCAGTTACTTCTCAACCAAACGCACAAGTTATACGGATAGCATGACAATCACGTAAATGATCAGCATTTCACTGCTCGCTGTTTAAAACAGAAACTCTTTACACATAAAAAGTAATAAAATATACGCAAATTACTTTATTGTTACGTATATAAGCAAGGACTGTTTAGTGACACGATAGTGACATTGGTCAATCAGCAACTATTCGGTCCATATATATGGTAATTTTACAGAGGGTATACCCTTCAACCATACAGGAGATGTTTTTAACCTGCCAATCGTATCGGCATGTCAATACTGTGATTAGCCAGTGACATCTTATTACTTGTCACTATTTGAAATTTCTTACAAAATTAAAATATATACTTAAATTGCAAATACAAAACAATTTTGATCATTATTATTTCATCGGATTAATGCAACACCAATAATAATATGCATCAAAAATATTTTAAAAAAGAAAAAATATTGGTTTATTATAAATGCCAGCCAATAAAAATATGAATATTTGATGCAACATGTTGGTTACCTGCGCGATCTGTCTCTGAGTGTGGTAGGTGTGAGTGCGGCCAATGCCTGCATGTTGGCTGTCAGTGCTTCCACCTCACGCTTCAGTCGGGTCGGCGTCTCGATCGACAGCTTTCTGCAACACAAAACAGAACTTTAAATACAATTTCTTAAAACTCTAGTCACCTGCTAATATAGGGCTGTCACATTTACACATGTACACAGTGTCATTACATGTAGATCATGTAGGCAGAGAACATTTTTACAAAATTAATTGAGTTCTAAGAGGAATGTGCCATCTCACTTTCACTCGCCAGCCATCTTTGGTTTTTTTAATCGACAACCTTTCACTTTGTTAATGGTGAAGACTGATGCCAAAGTTGGATTAGACCGATTAGAAAACCATTCAAAATGAAAGTTGTCTACACGATAGATGGAAATCTATCTTTGGCTATATACCAGAATTAAATGTTCAACATGATTCAAAAGTGCATCACAAATATCTATAATAAAGTTCCAAACTTAAAAAAAAATATATTGTTAAGATGAATAAACCAACAAAAAATATTCTCAAGACTGTAATATATAGTTTGCTGTAGTCGCTAGCATTTATAGTAGTTATTCAATTTCAGGCACATTTGACCAGACGTATAAACATTGGAGAATAATGCCACATTGATTTTTAATACATGTACGTGTACCTACCCCATTCTGGTTCCATTCCTTTGTTTAACCAAGTCTTTGGGCGTCTCAATGTAGAACGGGGAGTATATTTTCACGTCCGATGTTTTACATTTACGTGGTGTTGTTTTAGCTACACCTCTCTTCGAATCTCGCTTGGTAATGCCCGGTGACATCACTTTACTGTCTTCCAGTCGCTGTCGCCGGCGAGTCGACATTCGGAATCTCTACAATTCAAACAGCTTTATATATAAACACTATATATACTAGTATAATATATTTTATTATCCACGTAGTTCAAGATATACAGGGAAATATAATCGGTATGACAGGTGTCATAACGATTTCAC
>JAULBR010090802.1:0-12378 GCA_032355825.1 Melanodrymia aurantiaca
CTCCTTGCAGGTTGAGATGTCTTGTCCTTATCTGGTGCGCGTGCCACCTGTTGGCCACTTATTGAACCAACCTGGCATACTTGCTATTTGAAGAGAGATTAGGGCCTGACTACAGTATTGAGTATGAATGAATGAATGAATGATTAACGACACCCCAGCACGAAAAAAGATATCGGCTATTGGGTGTCAGAAAATGGTAAATGTCAGTATTGAGTAATAATATTGACATCGTTTTTAATAATCTTGAATTAAATCAACTTTATTGTACTTTCAGTTGGGATTGCACATATGAGCATGAATTGAAAACGTACAAAGATATTGGAGATGTTGGAGAAATATGGTAAGATTATTAACTGGGTTTTGTTGGTAATATTATGATAGTACATTTATTAAATTTTTTTATAGTTTTTAATTAATATTTTCGAATATTTGTATCAGTCACAATCATCTAGAATGAACTAATTCTCAGGTTTTAAATAATGCTCATGTCCATAATATTGGTACCACAAAAGGATAACGGTTGCATAAATATTTATATGGATAACAAGAAAAGTAAAATAGTTTTGTTTTAAATGTTTTAGGTTTGGAGAAGACAGTCAGGATCGTGTAGTGGCGTGGCTAGAAGAAAGTTCTGTGCAGAAATCAGACCCTGTTATTGATCTAGGCTGTGGAAATGGAATGATCCTTATCGAGTTGGTAAAGTTTTCAATATAAATACATAAATATATGAAAATACAGCTAAGCTATAGTCTGAGCAATAATATTTTTTGGTCAATTAGTCCTTTTGACCATCATTAACTAATTTGTCAGTAATTAATTCTTACTATTGTTAATTATTCCACCATTAATTTCTTTAATCACACATCTATTGTTTCATTCATTCCAATCATTTATTTAATAATAGGATGTAGCTCAGCCAAAGAGCATCTGTCCAAGGTTTGAGAGGTTGAGGGATAAAAAACTGGCGTGTGCTATCATATGTAGGAAAGTGTACATCTAAAAGACCACTTGCTGATGTTT
This sequence comes from Melanodrymia aurantiaca, assembly GCA_032355825.1. Lineage (NCBI taxonomy): Eukaryota > Metazoa > Mollusca > Gastropoda > Neomphalida > Peltospiridae > Melanodrymia > Melanodrymia aurantiaca. The sequence continues at coordinate 1,021 of JAULBR010090802.1, forward strand.
GGTAAGAGTAGCTGAGCCTATGTAACAGCAGCAGATTTCTTTTGTGACTTTATGTCGATATTACTGTTCGACATCCAATAGCCACAGATTATTAATCAATGTGCTCCAGTGGTATCATTAAACAAACCAACATTATCTTTTATTTGACAACAATTGTGGTTTCTCTTTATTGCAGAGAAAGCTGGGTTTCTCCGATTTAACAGGAGTTGACTATTCTCAAGGGGCTATTGATCTTGCTGTGGAAATTGCAGATGCAGAAAGCTTTCCTGACATTAAATACGAGGTTAGGAAATATTATATATTTGTTGTTTTTTTCTACATGAAAGAAGTATCAAAATGTATTTGTCCTAGACATTGTCATTCACAGTCTACATGTAGATATTCAAAATCTACATGTAGATGTTATAAATCTTCTACGACATGTAGATTTACAAACTCTATGACATTTAATGTTCAAAATCTACATGTAGATGCTCAAAATCTACATGTAGATGTTCAAAATCTACGACACAAGGGATTGTTGTGTTAAAGATACCGTGCCACTAAGAACTGAACGCAATGTTTCTTGTAGTAACTTTAATTCTCATTGTTTACAGGTGGCCGACTTGATATCAGATGTTAGTACTGGGTGTGCCACTTGTATGTGTCGGCAGTACAAAGTGTGTGTTGACAAAGGGATGTACGATGCCGTCAGTTTGATGCCAGAGAGTGCTAATAACAACAGACTGTCCTACAAGCGAAACGTACAACAATTACTGCAGAAAGAGGGACTGTTTGTTATCACTTCTTGTAACTGGACAAAAGATCAGCTACTGTTATTCTTTGAAACAGGTATATTATTATTATTATTAGACATGCAACATTATTTTCAATTAAAACAATGAGAACAAAAAGATCAATATACAGAAAATGTGTTAATTCCGTAATTACATCGAAATTACGAAACTAATGGGTGATCCAGTCGTAATATGGTTAGAACGAGAAATAACCTATCAAAACTTGGGCAGATGCTCTTGCACAGTTATGCCCCGCTCCCTATTCTGTCAAACAATATTTTAAAATGACCTTTTTTATGAAGCATAAATTTTATATTGTTTGTTATATCTACTTACCACTCGTGTATTCTTTTTTCCAGAATTTGAACTTTTTGATGAAATCAAAACCCCATCTTTTCAGTTTGGAGGCAAGACGGGAAACACTGTAACATCTTTAATTTTCAAACTGAAGTCGTGACGAATGAACATTTACAAGAATAAAATAAGTATATATCAAGCTGCTTGTGTTTTTACATATTTTTGTATGCCGAGATAAACGAATGAACCCAAGACTAAGGGCCGATTTCTCGTCACCGGCTTAAACCGTAGTTTTAAACTCTGATCAAACACGGCTAAACAGCACGTTTTAACCGACATTCAGGTTTAAACCGGTTTAAAAGTAACCCAAGTCCGCCGGGAATGCAAATCGGATTTTTATCCTATCACATAACGAACAATTCGATAAATAATTATTTTTTTTACCCGGCGATCAGGTTAAACCGGTGACGAGAAATCGGCCCTAAGTTGTGTATTGTGACATTGACAATTCCTATCTTTGAAGGTTCTTGGTATGAAGAATTTGAGCAATCCTTCATCACGGGAATGGTCAGTCCGAAATGAGGTTATAATCCATTCAGACAGTAAATTAATTTTATCTTTAAATTAGTGATTGAAACGTTAGACATCACCGACTGGAATGACAGCTGTGGTTATCACTAGTGTAGCCTAGTTTATTTTCATCTTTCAACCTATTTGCGAGCACATTCAGCTATGTTTATTAATACTTCAATATTATTATCATTCTTGTCAATTATAGTTTCGTGGCACTTATGAGTAAATGTCCACAATAAATATATAAGTTGCATTATACAAGTTTAACTTCAGATGTGAGGTATACACGGGGAAAGATCACAAAATATTGTCCATAAAAGTAATAAATAAAATCCAGTTTAGAACGGAACATCAAATGCTGTATTATTGTAGACCCAATGATTTTCCGGACTGAATTCGCGTTCGGGAAAAAAAGTTAAAAATTATATATATATATTTTTTAATTTCTTTTAAAATTTCGCATTTGAAAACGGAATTATGATTTTCAGGGACGTCCGACGTTTTGTTTTACCCTTTTACTAAATGTCCCACGCTGAAAAACTGACGATTTGTTTACTCGGATTTCGGATGACCACGTTGGACCGGTGCAGTTGTGACTCTTTTGTCGGATATGCAGCGTCTGCACTGTTGGGTCAATCGGATAACTAGTCTAACAATGCACAGTTAGTTTAAACAACATTTCATTTTGTTTATCGCCCGTCAAACCTGGTCAACTTTGAATAAAATAGTATACTTACCGGTAATTGTTGTACTATTATTATTTGTTAGAATTGTGACTTCTGCGCCTGATGTGATCTTTTGCCTATAATGCATACTTTTCATACAGTGATTCAAATATCATCTAATTTGTCAGATGTTAATTAATGTGTTAATTACATACTATATTCCTGAAACAGAATTTTGAAACGGAAAATAGGTTTTTTGAAATGGAAAACCACTGAGTCTATTATTGCTACTTGTTAACTATTCATCTTGTAGGTTTATGCTAAATACTAGTATTCTGGTATGAAAAAATAAACAACAAAGTATAGTTTGTCACCACAAAACAACATTTATTCAACAACAGACGAAATCGTACCACTGTTTTTCGACATCCCTGGGCTAACCTTCACCGACCTGTGAGAACTTGTTAATAAACTTGTTATAATATGTATGGTAACCAACATCCACAAATACACATTACGAAGATTATTGATATTAAACTTCACAATAGCTGGAAACTCTTGGTGTATTTGAAAACTTTGTCAATACTCTCACACTGTACAATAAACTTGGGCAAAAATATTGCAAGAGATTGTTCACATTGTCAATATAAGATCAGGCTGCTACAGGGACAAAAAAACATCAAGACAAGCTAAAAATATCCCATAATTATGGACCGACCAAGCTGTAATGAAGTACGGTAATCAACATTTATCTACGGTCTGATCACTTGGTCAAAATGTTTAGCAAAAATAAGTAAAGTGTTTAGTTTGAAAATCCATAAAAAGTCCATTAATTGTTAAATATCTGTAATGCAGACATATTGATAGAATTTTTTTTATTTCATTGGACATTTTATTTAGATGGGGATCATTAATTAATTTCATATAAAAATTATTTCGTTTTGGGCCGAAAGATGCAAAATCTATAATTTTCAAACCTGAAAATCTGAAACCAATGGGAGCAAGAATGCATTTAGTGACCGATAACGTTCGAACATATTTATAAAATAAGTTTGGTTTACAATTAAAAAAAAAAAAAAATTTATAAGTTTATTCCACAGGTGATCAGACCATTAAATATGCTAATTAAATCAGTTACCAAGTTTTGTCGAGTTCCAGGAGTTTTGACAAAATATTGTAAAATGTATTTAATCTTATGATTTGCAATTAAAATGTGCATCTGCTCAATCTTTATTAAATTACTGTAAAAAAAGTAATATTCGCAAATAATTTTATCTATTTTGCCGCAATGATCAACATGCGAGATGTAATGTTCTCCTTTTTAAAATAGATATTGATATTGTAATTATTCACACAATTCTATTTTCGGAAAAATAAAAAATTAAGCTAATAAAACTTGTTTTACAGTACTAAATTTCCTCTTGTAGTTTCAATATATTTCTGTAATTCTACATTTATTACTTGTCAATATAAGATTATGATGTGTTGGCCTTGCACATTCATTACAACCTGGTCGACAATTTACCAATATTAATGTTTACACACAATTTATTATTAATCAAGATCTAACTAGATGAAGCTTCTCAAAAGATACATGCTTACAAGTTTGCCTAGTATATCTGCAAACAATAAAGCTGAAAGTATGTATACCAATCGGCTAAACACTTTGCAGATATATTTGGCTGTATTTCAGTAAATTCACAGATGTATATCTTACTATGATTAATTAATATGTATATATACCTATAAGTACTTCAATAATACAATGTAAAATTACTTGGATAAAACAAACAATGCAGAGTAGTATTAATCAAGGAAAGTGAAATGCTTACTGGGAAAAAACAGGATTCCATTAAAATGGCACCCTGTGACTACTCCATTCCTTTATTTGTTTGTTTGTTTCCAAAGGTGAAATAAGCTCCAAATCACCATTCTCTTGATTAACTTAGTACACATACATAGGTACTTTGATTGAATCCATTAGATTTGGAAGAGAAAGATTGATCCATCAACCCATTTGGTGAAGCATTTGCCAGTCACAATTACAAAATAATTGGCAATCACAATTCAAGAATAGCCTAAACTAACATTTAACGGTTTTGTAGTTATGTTTTAACTAACAATGCAGTACTTGTCATAAAGTTAATAGGATTAATAATGAGAATATTTAATCCTTTTCCCACTTTATATGTAGAATAGAGTGTCGTCACTCTTGGATGTCAAAATGGAAGAGGCATGGGTCTTACCCATCACTTGTTTTTCCACCAACCACAGACTGATTAACAGAACGTTTCACAAATACATTGATGTTTTGCTCCAAATCATTTACAGAAATTTGTCAAAGTATCAAACTATGACCATAATTGAGAGAATGGACAGTTCATTTTTAATGTCAGTCCGTGGTAGTTAGTGGTTGATGGAAGTGGAGAAGAAAGATGACAAAAAATAAGGGGGCACAAGTGACATTTTGAAAATTATACAGCAGAACAAATTTCTAAATAAATTGTCTTTTTCTACAGTTGACCTCAGACCAATAACTTTGAATTTATTTCTCTTCATTTCAAACTCCTTGTAGCCGATTTTGTGTAAAGAATAGAATTCCCCAAAACTGTACAGATGTGCCGATACCATCCATATGGATTTGAAACGGTTAGCTACACTTCACACAATGTGAAGTCAGTTTTTGATCAAAGATAATCTGAATCCCTCCCAATATTAACTTCCACCCATTGTTTACGTGGAGAAATGGACTTTTGAATAATAAAGGCAACTCGATGACACATTATTTAACACAAAACTTGGCAAACAGAGAAATAGAGTTTGTAACAAAAATATTTAGAACGGAGATTATCGGCATGACCATTCTGTTGGAAGCCAACAAGGAAAGAGGTGGTAACCCGGGCAGTGGTGGTAGACTTACGGTTAGAAAGCGGCTTCCCTTGGACCTCGGCGGATGGGCGGATGTTTTGATAAATTGGATGAAGAGACGGCTATACAAAGTTGTTAGTTGGAGGAAACGATAAGTAAAACAATTTGTCCAAAAAGTCTGAAAAGTGTATGTACATGCTCCCGTCCCCCATTTTCCTACGTTACTGCTTAGGGTTCCCACTTTATAGTCTAGACATGGGATCTTTATGACTCACTTCACATTTAACAAGTGTTAAATGTGTCATGAAGCAGCAGATTGGATCGGGGAACCTATAAAAATTTACATTAAAACAAATTGGTATTAAACATTTGCCGTTTAAATATTTAATACGTTGTTTTGAATTAGAAAAATGTTTTACGACTAAGTTCTGTTTAATGACACTGCTGCAGCACATTGATAATCAGATACTGGATGATAAACATTAAAATAAATCCCCATAAATCAGAGTTCAAACAAGCAATGTCACGAATAACATCAACTGAACTTTATAAATACATGTAGTACAGGTTTGATGCACGATTTTGTATTTGGTGGAGATTATCTGATAACGGGGAGATAATTGATACTTCACATTTGAAGTTTTCTCGCGAGTAAGACGATAGCTTGTGAAGTTCTTAAACGTAATTATTAGATGAAAGTTAACACGACTCAAAATTGGGTAACTTTCATATATTAATTTACCGTGTAATTATATACAGTAGAATCTCGTTGGCTCTAATACATGGCAACGCTCGAACCAAGATCGAAGTCCAGAATTATTTTTACATTAAATCCTTACATTAAGTTGCTGATGCTTGGGTCGAACTACCCGCTGGGATTCAACTGTATATCATTTGACAAAATTCTTGGTTTTTGTTTATATGTCTACACTTAGATAGATATTTGTAATGTTAAAAAAGTAATTGTTTACTAATGAGTTTCATATTGAAAAACAAGCTTCAATATATCAATACCTATTCCCCAAGACTTTGTGTTACTGATATTTAGAACATCTTGCAAACATAGAACTGCGATAGTGTCCACTTATAAATATACATAAAACAAATAATTTCTGAAAACGAGTCAAAAGTGCAAGTGCTACCTCCCAAAGTTTACTAACATAATAGATTTTCTAAGATTCCCCAAAAATCCTAACTTCAGATTTTTGTAAAAAAAAAGTTCATCTTATGACAGTCTAATTCTTTAAAAGTGGGAACCCCTGTTATATATATGTGCATAAAACAATTCAAAATGGGGAAAGTACACATTAATGTAAGTTGGAAATGCAGATAAGTACAAAAGAAAATATGAAATTTGTAATAACCATTAACATACACATATTCTGACTACTTTTTATAGTTTTACCTGAATAAACACCAATAGCAACAAATGAAAACCTGTAATATATAATTATATATATATAAATATTTTACGATTTTAAATTTAATATGCAGATTAAATCATCTGATGCTATTGTCTAAAGTAAGATTTTGGTATATTGAAAAAATTTATTTTAACATTTCTTATTATATTTAGTGGATGGAAGTCTTAAAATTATTACTGTTCATAAATTATTAGACAATTCAAGATGACAGGCCCATATTTAGAATTCTCTGTGGGAGGGTTAATTATTTTGAAAAAGCAGACCTTCAATAGTAAAAATTTATTATTTTTTTGTGTGACAATTAGATCAATGTTTTAAAAATAGTTTTTACTTTTTGTTTGTTTGAACCACCTGAACTCTCCCTAAATACGGGCCTCGATTTCATTTAAAAAGTACTTTCTGTAAGATTCTATACATTATAATAAGGAAAAGTGACAACCAAGCCGAGAATACAAACAATGCTATACATGCATCAGAACAGAATTTATGTTCTTTTTACAGCTATACTCGACTCTCCAAAACGTGCAAAAAAATGTTCGGCAAATTTTTTAATTAAAAACATTCATGAGAAAAAGCAAGCATGGATATATGAAAGATCAAAACTCACACAAAATATCAAGAATTATATTCAATAAATGATAAAAGGTGGCACGGAAAATTCTAAGACAGCTATGCTATTAAATTACATTCGATTAATTTTTTTTGGGTCAAAGATCAACAATTTGTGCACCGATTTAGTTTGAAAATACAATTTTAAAGTTTCTAACGTATTAATTTATTTGAGTCTTATGAATGCAAAACCAATATAGCTAATGTCCATGCCACATTTATTTGTCCAAAATACATTAATTACAACCTACTGTGCTAGTAGCTACTATTTAACAAATTATTCCAAGATACATTATGAATTATTGTTACAAGGAGCTCCATTTTAACAACAACAAAAAAAGATTTTATTTAACTATATTACCTACATGTATTCCACATTAATTTTACAAATTAAGGTCAATTTTAGCCACCGTGGCTTCTTAAAATATAGATATCCTGATCTTTGTATAATCAATGTTATTCACAAAGAATATAAGAATCTTATTGATCTATTTCTTTCAGGTATATAATTAAAGCAAAAGAAAATATAGAATCAATTAACAATTAAATTTGAATATATAATTCAACAAATGACTATATAAGTTTAAAATATTTTACCATCAAACCTCTACCATAACCATTTTCAAGCTTTGTATTTCATTTTAGAGCAATAAGAGCCATTAGTTTCACATTTTGCGGCTAGTCATTTCTAACATTTACTTTGAGCATTTCTGCTACAAAGCTTGCAAAATATGGTGATCCAATATGTCGTCGTATGTTTCCAGTGTGAATATTAAATAGTACACGAAAGGTGATAATAATCATACTTAGTACTGGCCAGTTTTGCTTCGACCTCACCATTTTTTTCTTCTAATCTATAGATGTTGGGAGAAATCAAAGGCCATTTTCAGCACAAGTAAATAGCAGTAAAGATGAATAATAGAATCAATTACATGTAATATAATACTTACAAAGAATCTATAGGTTAAAATATATAACTGGCTTAGATTGTCCATTAATCATAATGGTCCAAACCAGCTAACTGTCCCAAGTGTTGTCAATGAAACATCATATTTGTATTTTTGTTTCACATTTAAAAGTGCATTCCTACGCAAATTTTCTCTGAATAATTTTCTTAAAAAGGTAAATCTTATTCACTGCATATCCTTAACTTTATTCAGAGAACACTCCACATGTTATACACATTACAAAAATGAAATGCTTTTAATAATTTTCATTACGACGAACAGACGTATTGTCGTTTTTTCTCTCAAACATTTCTGTCTGAATTCATGTCAATAATATATAGTTTAAACTGTCCTCATAAATAGTTTACATCTTTCAAGACATGTTATTTACAATATTTTTGTCAACTGCCTATCAGTTCAAAATGGTTTTCATGAACCAATCTCAAATCATAAGAATCTTTATGGGGAAATACAACTGTTTGTATACTTAACACATCACTATATTTTTCACTCTTGTAAATGTATTTTGGCTACCATATTTCCATAGCTGCACCTATAAAGGTCTGTGCAACATACTAACCCAGTCTAGCAGTTTTATAAGTCTACATAGAATTATGACCAGTACTCGATCATGATTAAGCAGAACAATCAAAATAGTCCCAATTTTTTTCCAACATACCAATCACCGAGTTTACTTGCACATAATAGAGGCAACACTAGATTTGCAATCATGAAACTGAAACTACTTCAGAATAAAGTAGGATTCAAATTTCTTGAACAATGGATGTCTCTTACTGGTATTGTTGCTCAACTGGGTCAGAATCTTGTGCTGACCTGAGGTTTTGTGCATCATCAAGGGTAATTATAGTCAATTAAAATAGGTCTGTGCTGTTCTAATGAACACCACACTCAATACGTTAAACCTGGTACACCATTGCTTCTTTCCGTAAATACAGGAAGTCCTTTTTTACGTTATATATGTACGCAGTCACTTTTCACCTCGACTTTTATTATGAAAGCTTGCCTGCAATGGCTAAATGTTTTTACTCAAAACACATCTGCCAAAGTCACAGATTCATTTCTGGCTCTCCATTGAAGTGATCCCGACAGAAAAGATAGAACTTAATATTAGCTATTTTGTGGAATGAAATTGCTTTAGATATTAAATGTCGCTTTTTTTATAGAATAATTTAGCTGCATCAAGATACATAATCACGAACTATGTTTGGCTGTAAGCATGTAGATAGATAGATAGATAATAGATAAATATAGAAAAGAACTTTAATAATCTAAATTATTTACTTTTTGTTTTTATATAGATTTGGGTTTTAAGCAAAATAAGTATCTGATCGTACAGGAAACATCAATTTTGGAGGTCATAACTTTGCCCACTCACTCAATCTTACTGTCGTAAGTTTGTGATGAACGCTTTCATCGTTCTGTAATAAACATTGCCTAGATTGTACAAAAACAAATACGAAATGTACAAAAATAATACATTTCTTTGTATAAAAGCGAGTCAAAAATAAATCAACATTGGCCATACGTACATACATACATAGAAACCCTTACTGATGCCATTGCAATTCCATAAGCTCATGTATCATGGCTCTATGCATGTCCAACAAATGTAAAAGTGTAAATGCATACATTGGGCAAAAATACCACAAAAAATCTTGTTAGCACTGAGGACTGCACGAGGCGTGGGAGGCCTTGAAAAATGCTAAGCGTCTGATAGCACCTCGAGATTATTCAAAGTAACTTGGAAAACTAACGTCTGTTTTCACAAAGAAGCTCGTTTCAAAAACAGTTAAGTTTTGTCTCTCTCCACAAGGTGCAAATCGACGGTCCCGTCAAAATGGCGTTGCTTTTGTATCACGCTGATTTCGAAAGTCTCTCAAGACCACTTCACAGGAAAAGAATGTGGACAAAATGATCCTGTAGCTGTTAGTCCAACTGTCCGTGTTCTGAAAGACGTAACTGCATTAAACAAGCATTGGACACGTACTCTCCACCTGTTAAGCTAGTTGTCCATATTATGAAAGACTTTACTGCATGAAACAAGCCTTGGACAGACACATATGCTCTGCCTATTTGGCCAGTGGTCCAAATAACAAAGACTTTTTACGACATGTTAAAAACTGTCGCAATATTTTCCACATTACAGGCTGGTATATTTAATGGTTAATGTCTCCATTTGTACAGCAGAAACATCCGTCTCTCTCTTGCTGGTCACAAAATCTTTGAGGATGGAACACCAATGGTTAGCTGGCAACTCCACAAGCACAATGTGCTGTATTTTCAGCATTTTGATCGAAGTCAAATCCAGTTAATATGTAATGAATCTTGAATAACACATTCATTATCAGCAATTCACACTACCTGTCATGTCTTACATACTAAACAAGAAATCCAAGCCTAGAATACCCTGATAAATTACAAGATACATGATAATCTTTATCGTAACCATCAGTTAAAATTTTACACATTTGACATAATGGAAAGATCAGTTTTTAAATTAAAATTTTTAGTGTAATGTTTTCACACAAATCGTTAAATGGCATTCAAGGTTACTTATATATGCCAGAACTATGGTTTGAGTAGTGTTAATATTATTTCCTGAAAATTTTAAAATATTTTACTTTTATTAAAACATTTGCATAATAAAAGGAATTCGTGAAACAACAGGTTATTCCAACTATACAATGATTACTTTTTGAAGTTTACTCAAAATATGAATAATAGTTGAACTACCTTCATCAAATCACGGCAACAGTCGCTAAAACTTACTTGCTGTCATTTTTAAAGTTAATAAAAAATCTGTCACATAAATTAAATTTGATTGCATGGTGTTATTCATACAGAACATTCTAGGCTCCTCTCATGACTACTTGTTTAAACTGACAGGGCAGAACTGGCTCCGTCGCCAAGGAAACCAGAATCATGCTCTGAATGGTTAACTGCACCAACAGCTGCTTCTTCAGCATCTGCAAAATTTGCAACTTTCCCTTCAGTAACTCGGACATCTTGACTCACGTAAGGAAGTGCACTGAAAGACATTATTAGAATTGCATGAGTACCAATAAACAATACGTAGGTAGATAACGCCTACCATACTTTTAATTACCGTATTTCGCCGGGAATAGGCCCATGCTCGCAAATAAGCCCACCCCCACTTTTTTCAATTTAAAAGAATTGG